>JALGQZ010000007.1:22183079-22270579 GCA_023105745.1 Austropuccinia psidii | reverse complement strand
CCTTCATACTAAGTATAAAAGACTAATTGGTATGCCGATAAAGCTCTTACTGACTGAGGAACCATAATCTTCTCAAAAATGAGAATTTATTTGCTTACTTGAAGCTGATAACAACCATTAAAGCAGAAGTAAAAGTAGAATTGTTACTTTTCCAAACTAAAATAAGCCATATTATAATCCTTCTTTTGAAAGTTTGTTTGGGAGCTCTTTAATCAAGTTGGATAAATATTACACTATGTGAGCCTTGAGTTATATTTTACATACCCAAAGAGGCCACAATTAATAATTAAATAGATTCTGAACTATGCATAACCCATAAGTCATACATATAGCAAAAATTAATCATTTTTTATCTAAGAAGAGATTAATAGCTTTTTTGTGAGTAAGTAAATCCATGGATTTAAGAACAGATTTGGATTGTACACGGAAATTCACCTAGGTTAGCTTCATAGATTTACTAAGCTTAAATTAACTCTATGAGGTGGTAATATGGAAAATGCTTCAATACCACATGAAATAATTGTGAATTTTTTTTCTCAATTTCATGCCAAAATAATGGTAATGTGAGAGATCCCATATTACATATACATTAAGATTAGTGTTATGAAAGTTTGTGACACTTACAAATACTGTATTCTTACATACAGCTTTGGTACAACCATGGTGGATATAAGTCTTGAAGCCTGAATTACTATTTTGACATGAAAATAGCTAAGGGGGACAAAAGACATCAAAAAGAGCCAGGATACCCAAATTTTGGTGCCTCTGAGCTGTGGAAATCTATAAAGCTTGGATCCATGGCTGATCATGGCACAATCAGTATACTGAGACATTTTAGGAACCTTGTTAACAAGTTAAAGTCCCATTAAAACATGAGAAAATTGCAAATAAGCTTCTATTTTGACATGACAAGGAGGTAAAGAGCAGCTCTGACTCCTGTAACTATGTAAATTATTGATGATTTTCTAGTGATAAAGGTTAAAAGGGAATTTAAAATCATTTTTTGACTAGTATCCATTAATTTACCTCATGGCAACCAGCTATACTGTGCTATTTGCAATTCTATGTAGAAATAAGGTAAAAACTTCAAAAATTTATTAAAAAAACTCTTTATGAATCCTTCTGAAACTTTCAGGAAGAATGAAGAATGAGATGATCCATTATCCATGAAGAAACCAAAAAGAATTATGACCTCATAATTGAAATAAATTTTTTTACTTAAAGTCCATTTTTGATGATTCCACACAAAACACTTAATCTTCAAAAATTCACAGAAAATACAACTTGTGATGAAATTTCCAATAAAATTGATAACTTTGAAAAATCAATGTTTATTTTGAAGTAACAGAAGATTTACAGTTGTTACTCCTTTTCTTCTTAACCAAAAATGCACTGGTAGTCATGTAAAAGCTTTATGTAGGTAATTATGATGATCTTACATGACGACAAATGATGCAATCCAAAATACAAAAGGGGAGATTGTTTTCTCACTTTGCTTTATGGAATGCCTCTGTGAGCTGTTATTGACTAAAAAGAGGCCTTGTCTTTCTGTTTTTTCAAAATCATCTTACTATCCAATTATATCTTTAGTACAAACAAGTAAGTAGTAGTTAAAATATTTTCTCAAGTGTTTGAAATCTTTCCAAATCAATTATAAAGATGTGAGATCATAGAAATTTACCATTTCCAATAGTATTTAGCTATTATAGTGTTCTATTATTGCTATAAAGCAATTTTGACCCTTTAAATCCACAATTTATCTGTTAAATCTCACCGCCAATTTTTTTCATGGTTTTATTGGAATATTAGTGAGTGGTTTATTTCCATATTTGAATGTTTTTCTGTAGGAATATTTTTCTTCAAGGATTATCTTGATAATTATTCTTGCAAAAGATAATTATATATTGAAATAATTCTATTATTTTAATAAAGAAGTTTCATTTTTCAATAATTGTTGTAATTGATTCTTGTAGACAATTAATTCTTACTGCTCTAATCAACATTAGTGTATAGCAACTAAAATAAATATTTAAGTAATTCATTATTTAATTGTGGTTATAATAGATTTATTTATTATAAATCTTAAGAATGGTCATAGGACTTTTGATTAATAGTAATATAATCAACAGTCCACAGAGACATCTTACACACTAGGTTTAAATTTCCATATGGGAGTTACCGCGTCATGTTTTTGTGACTAGAATGAAAGGTTCCATGGATCCAAACTGGGTATTTTATATATCAATCAAAGAATTCAATGATTCTTTTTTGGAATATTATAGTATATGTCTTTTAAGTTAAAAGAAGGAATTTTTTATGAGTTGATTTTGAGTATATTTTCAAGATATTGAAAAACTGTGTTAATGTAGAATAGTAAGAGCAAAATGATGATGACAGCTAAAACATTCTGTTGGAATTTCAAAAAATGCAATATATTAACAATATGGCTTGATATAAATATGAAGAAAATGTCTTTCTACTTTCATCAACAAAATATCATTGAAATAATAAGATGAAGGTTTCAATTTTTTATTGAAAAAATTTCATATTTGAAGTATAGAATTTCTGGTCTCTGAAGAGAACCATTTCCCTCAGAAATGGTTCAAGAAATATAAGCATTCTTTTCTTGGCTGGATAAATCAGAAGCATAAATAATTTTAGCTCAATTGTGATCCAACCTCAAAATGTTAAGCATTTGCATATTTAACCTATCAAAACTTAAGATATGGTTGGAGGGCTCTAATTTTGATTGAATTAGAGGAGTTATTCAAAACTAAAGATTGATTGGTTTTGTTTTGATATCCAACTTAGACTATAATTGATTATCTTTCAAATTCAATTTTGATAATTAGATTAATTCAAAAAATTATCAAGAACAACATGTGGTATGATTGTATGATCTTATTCCAAGAAATACAGAGATAGTGGCTTGCTTGGAATTTTACAGCACATTTGGAACCTAAGAAAGATATATTGTAAGATATAAGAACTCATTTCAAATTAACTTTCGTCATCGTTAATAAAACTAGCCCCCAAGCTTTATTGTATGGATATAAATTTAAAAATAATGAATAAACTATATTGAGACTCTTAACTTGTGTTCACTACTAATTGGATAACAATTCTAAATTCTGTATTCAATTGAATTTTCATGCAATGGCATTAATTTGTGGAGAATTTGAATCTCACTGAAGATATCGCAAGAAGATTGTCAATATGAAATAACTGAATACTTTTAATGAATTAATATGTCCTAGAAGGTACTGTGTAAGGTTTAAATATGCAAATTTGATTAAAAATCAAGTACTTCTATTGTCCTCAAAATTTTTAAAAGGTAAAATTATGTATGGATGGTAATTTTAGAGTCTTAAATGAACAAAAAATTGAGATTTATTTACTTTTTTAGTGTAAAACAAAAATATTCCAAAGATTTATTGTCTTACCAAGAGAAAAAAATTATCCAAAAATACTCTTCAAGAGATATTTATGGCTGTAAAAAATATTTCTTCAAGAAAGATTCCAATTGAAATCAAGAAATGAATTGAAGAAGAAATTCCCATAATAAATATGAGCAAAGCATCTCCAAAATTGATGTCAAAGAGAAAATATCCCAAAAGAAACAAGAGTGAATTTTGAAATAAAGTGACAAAGCTCACAGTGACAAAAGATTCTTTAATTCACTTTTGTGGTGGTTCAAGGGTAACAATGATTATGAAGAGTCACAAACTATCAGTATAATGATTTTATCACATACCAATAATATTTAAAGTTACTCAAAATTGGTGGTTGGAATAATTTATTGATTGGCATAAATGTTCTTTAACCAATTGTAGAAGGAAAAGATTTCATCACAAATAGAAAATATGGGAAAATAAGTTATTCTTTTATAACCACAAATTTTCCTTCTCAAAGAGTAAAATTTACTCTAATAATCTATGGGAAACATTTCAAATACATAAAAGAAACTTTTGGAATCATTGAACCCTGTTTTGGACCAAAAAGGTCTTGTTTTAGACGTTTCTTGCTATTTTCAGCCATCTTTCTCCTGTGAACCAGCCATTTTTGTAATTATGGCTGGTTGTAAGAAACAAAAGCACATCAGAATGTGTGTAAGAGGCCTTGAAAGCAGTTAAATCTGAATTCTTTTAAGTTTTTTTAACTGAATGGGAGTTTAACCTCCTTGGAAACAATCAAAGCTGGCCTAATTTATATCAAAACCCATAATCCATTGAGTCACAGAGCCTGTGATCAATAAACCTCCAGGCAAAGGTTATAGAATTTTGTGTGGATTATGACATGGAAACCCTTTCAGGAAGGAATTTGGGGGATTTCAGAACCCTTGGAGCCAGGATTCCCCTTCCCCCAAAGGTCTAGTCTTTAAAACTCTTTTTATTTAATTCCTCCTCAGGAATTATACTTAAAACTATTAAACATGTAATCAAACTCTAGAATTTCAGTGAAAAAATGTGATTTTTTGGTTCCTCATGTGCTAAAAATGTGATTTTTGGTTCCTCATGTGTAAATTTAAGCTCCCTCTTGCAATTGACACACAAATCTTGAAAATTCCAATGGAAATAATTCAATTACTTGCAGCTACTAAATTACAAAGCATACCCCAATTTTAACAAAAAAATGGATTGGTAAGGCAACATGTGGTTCAGATACAATCAAGGCTTAGAGGATATCCATATTTTCATACATAAAATACTAGAAACTCAATATAAGCTCATTTGGAGTTGAGTTACAGAAATTTGACCTTGAGGCCCCCCACCTGAAATTTCTTGGGGAATTTTATTTTGAAACAATTTCTCTTTGTCTATATATTGCATAAATATAAAATAATTTCTGTCAACCTTTTTCCAAAAATTTTATTATCTTATTAAAAAATGAATATTTAATCTTATTTCATAACCTGTTTTTAAATTTTTGGTCTTTTGGGTATATGACAATACCTCTAGGACTGACATTTACTCTCCCTCAGAAAAGAATACTGCATTGGAATATTTTTGTTTATAGCATTTCTGATCTTTTTGAAAGTTTTGGTTGCATAAGGAATTTGTTGCACTCTAAAAATTCATCTCCAAAAGTGGTATTAATATATATCACAAGGTGTTCTCTCATGTGCTTGGTCCTCAGCTTTATTTCTTTGAGAACCTTGGTAATTCTCTTAATACCACATGTTTCAGCAAGAGGTATATGCTCTGAAGCTTTATTGATTGGGGGAAATTTTTCAGAGCCACAACCTTTGAAAGGTTTTATCAAGCCTACTGGAAATGTAGGATGTTTTCCAGTAAGTTTTCCAGACTGTTATTTCTCTACAACATTTTCTCCATTAAGAGCTTTAGTTACAAAAGTTCCTGGAAATGAGTCTTTCAGCTTCTTGCATCCTTTGATATTATTGAGGTTGGCAATGAACACAAATATTGAGTCAACCAATTTTAGGCCTCAAGAAGTACGTGACTTACTACATTTGTCTTTGGAACATGAAACTTAATCCTCCATGAATATTACTGCATTGCTCAGAGCTTTTGCAATAATTCCTTTGAAATTAGCAGCTTTGGGACATCTTTAAACCAAATCTTTCCTCAAAAACTCATGTTTTAGTCTGGGATTTCACCAGTTTTTGAATATAAGTAGTATGTTTAGTACTGGTATGAGAAGATCTTTTATATGCAGGTTAAAGTGCAGGGAGGAGGGTAAACCAATAATTGGTGAATCCATAAATATATCTGATCTTTGAGAAATATGCATAAAATATCCATCTAATGTCTTTTAAGGTTTGTATAATTATTTCAGATAAGCCATTGGTTTGTGCCTGGTAAGCTGTTGAGAAGGATAAGTTGGTCCCAAATAATTGTTTCATATTTGTTCATAGTTCTGAAGTTCATTTGGGATCTCTATCCTTAATGATGTCGGTAAATACACACTCCTATGATGCTACTCTCTTGAATATGAAGAGAGTTGTACCCATGGCTGTATCATAATTTTTCCATGGTAAAAATGTTTGATTCTTACTGTCACATTTGTTATGTCAAACATCAACAAGAATTTAAGCTCTCCACTCAGATTCATGTTGGGACACGTGGTCCCCCCCACCACCACAAAAAGAATACCCTAAGATGTCTCATTACCCAATAATCACATCTAAGGAGAAAAGGTTCCAAGATGAAGGTTGAACTTCCTATATCTTTTTCTTCTATTATAGGTCACAGTGACCCCTGCTGTGACACTTAATGAATCTTTCAAAAATCACTAGGAAGGTATTATAGCTTCTTTAAGCTTCTGGTGGTAAGCAAATCACTCAATTTGTGAGCCTTAGAGATATTTTAATATACCCAAAAGACCACAAAATATAAATATAAATAAAATAAATTTATTTATATTATAAAAATGAAAATTTAAAATATAAATACAAATTTATACTTAAAAATGAAAACTTAATTATAATTTCAAAATAAAATTACAATAAAATTTAAAATTATGAAAATTCAGTTTTACTTGGAAAAATTATGTAAAAATGAATTTTTAATAAAAATTATGGAATTAAAATATTTTTGATAAAAACTTATATAAAATATATTATAACTTTTTATCCAATAAATAAACATATAAAAATTATTTGACCATTTGATTCCTCATAAAAAATCAGGTGGGGTCACCTCTGAGTGAAATTTTTGTAACTCAACTCTAAATAAGCCTAAATGAAGTTTTTAGTATTCTCAATACAAAAATTGAAAATCCTCAAAATTTTAATTTAATTCACACCACATGTGGTGTTAACCATCAATTTTTGTGTTAAAATTGAGGTGTTGTGTTTAGTTTAGAAGTTCTGAGGAATTGAAGTATTTTCAATTGAATTCAATTGAAATGTCAAAATGTGCACGTGCATTACATAAGTGAGCTTTGATTTACATATGAGATATCAATTATTACTGTATTGTACTGTACAATTCAATTGAATTACATATGTAAATTACAAGTATAATACATGATGAGGAATTAAAGGAAAAAATAAATTGGGGGGAAAAGGAACTCTAGCTCTAAGGGGGAGCCAGACCCCCAAAATCTTTGCTGACTGGTGTGGGATGTGAAAATCCACACAAAATTTCATCACTTTTGGCCTGGAATTGAGTCACAGGGTCTGTGACTCAATTGATGATGAGGTTTTGATACCAACCAGGGTGGTTTTAACTGCTGCCAAGAGGGTAAAACTACCCTTAAGTTAAAGAAATGTTAGTAAAAACAGTTTTAACTGGTTTTTACGCCTTTTACACACATTCCGACGTGTTTTGAAGGCTCTAGAGCAGGTATTGCAACAGTAATGGCTGATTTAAGGGTCTAAAATGGCTAAAACTAGCAAAAAAGGGCTTAAACCAGCCCTCTTTTGGTCTAAACCAGGGTTCAATGATGCCGTAATTGGCTTTTCTGTTGTCAGACTGTTTTTCACTACTGAAAAAAGGAAGTTTTACTTTTTGAATAAGAAAATTGATGGCTATAAAAGAATGTCTTCTTTGCCCCACTTTTCTCTTCATGTTAGAATCTTTTCCTTTTATTAATTAGTTTAAAACTGTTAAACCAATCAATAAAAGATTCCAACCACCTTTTTTAAATGATTGTAAGCCCTTTAACCATGTGAAAAAGTTATTATAATCATTTTTTGTAACTCTTATAATCATTTTTACCCCTGAACCACCCCAAAAGTGAATTAAAGCATCTTTCATCACTGTTAACTTTGCCACTTTGTTTCCAAATTCACTCTGGTCACTTTTGGGTTTGTTTTTTCTTCAATATTCTTTTTAAAGACTCTGTTCTTCAATCAATTTCTTGCAGTCCTTTGCTCAATTAATTCCAATTGAAATTGCTCTTGTAGAAATTTCTTTGGTAGCCTTAAATATCTCTTGTAGAGTATTTTTGGATAAATTTTTATTGTTGGTAAAACAATAAATCTTTATAATATTATTGTTTTACACTAATAAAGTTATAAACAATAAAATTGGTGTGTTTTCTCTTAAAAATAATATTTCTTCCTATTTTTAATTGATTTTTACCTTATAAAAATTTTGAGGACAGGAAAAGTACTTGATTTTTAATCAAAGTTTCATATCCACACCTTACATTTGGGGTCCCAGCCATGATATTTTACCTGTGACATATTTTTTTACTCTTTTTTGAACCTTTTTCTTATATTGAAAAATTTAAAAAACATATAAAAAATAATTATAATTCAAAAAACCCATAAAAAATAATTTTTTTGATCTTATAAGTGAGGCTTATATTTTTATTTCTTTTTTTGAAATAACATTTTTTTTACTTAATTAATTGGCTTTTTCATTAATTTTAGTGTCTGACAACGTGGTAAGACAAGAAAACATTGAAACAGCCTCAACAGTCACCGGCATTATCCCTGCCAGTACTGTAAATTCAGACCACAATAGTACTGTTATTGTGACTCAAAATAACCAACCTGAACCAATATCTTCTGAATTGATTAACTTGGATATAAGTAATACCCTTCAGAAAGCTAAGAATTTGGCCGATAGTAAGTTTTTTGACATAAAAATACTATTTGAAGCCTTTTTAATCATAAAATATGCCTTCAACTAGATCAGGAGCCAGCTATAACCCCTCAAGCAGCTCCCAGAAAGGTAATAGGGATGATGAGGCAGAAGCCAACCAGGTACAGAAGGAAAAGGGTCAGTTGATGATTTCCAAACAACTAAAATAGGTCATTCTGATGCTGATAATACCATTTTACCTTCACAAAGAGCTGACACCACCACAAGAAGCCTCAGTGGACATATACAAAGCCAGCCACAAAGCATTCAACAATGCCCTGCAGTACAAGGAGTACCAGATCCTTGCAGATCTGTGGTAAAAATGCATGAATTCTTACCTGACTGTGAGAAAATTCCTGGGCCATCCCAATATTTGCACATTGCTCAATGGATGGCATCTATTGATGGAGAAGAAAAACATGATGCTCTTGACACTAGAATGGAGGAAAAGCAATCCACCACCACCCAAGCAAGTTCCAAAAACAGCCCCAGTGGCCAGCAGCAGCAATCCCATCGTGAAAAAGCAGCCACAAGCTCCAAACAAGGGCAAAGGAAAGGCACCAGCCACCAAACCTTACAGCCAGGGCTACAGGATTCCAAAAATCCAACAGGATGCCATGGGAAATGTTTTTCAGATGGCCAGAAAAATGATGGAATTAAAAAAGAAATAGGAGGACAGATTAAAATATAAGAAATGATTTCTGATATTTTTGATTGTATTCCAGAGTTGTATGAAGGTATGACTGATGTAAAAAGTCATCTTTCTGATAAAAATACATCAATTTGTGACAATCTTAAAACACATAACTTGCGTCTGAGCCAAATCAGTGAAACACTTAAATGTTTTGAAAAGGTTTTAAGAACAATTAAAACTTCCAATAATGATAATTCTTTTGGCAATAAGATAAATGAACAATCTGCCATTATTAAGGAATTGACAGACAAATACTCTGAATTCAATAATGATGACATGATTGAAACAAGAATAAAACAAGCCATAAATTATATCAAAGAGGATAATAAGAAAGCTCTTGATGATATTTCAAAATCATTTACTGAAGTAAAGACACATATAATTGCCTTGAACAAGTGTTTTGATACCTCAAAAGAGGAAATATCAAAATGAACAATAAAGTTGAATGAAGTTGTATCTGGTAATACTAAACAAACAGAATTATGGCATGAGCTGACATATAAAGAAGATGATCACAAAAAGACTGTAATAACCTCTATACAAAGCTTACAACATGAATTAAGAAATTCACAAAGGTGTAACAACAGTAAAATGAATGATATTGAACAGCTACTAAACACCTTGCCAAGAATGTCTACACCTCTGAATCAAGATGAGGGTACAGGGATTCCCAATCCACAAGTATTGGATATAGAAAATTGTGAGCCTTAGAGGTAATTTCATATACCCAAAAGACCACAAATATAAAAAATAACATATTAATATAAATAAAATAAATTTATTTATATTATTAAAATAAAAATAAAAAATATAAATGTAAAATTATATTAAAAATAAAAAATTAATTATAATTTAAAAATAAAATTACTTTAAATTTTGTAAATATAAAATTACATTTATACTTGAAAAATTTAAGTAAAAATGAAATTTTAACAAAATTGTGAAAAAATAAATAAATTTGGAAAAAAGTTAAATAAAAATTTATTATAACTTTTTATCCAATAAATAAACATATAAATTTTAATTCACCATTGGATTCCTCATAAAAAATCAGGTGGGGTCACCTCTGGGTGAAATTTTTGTAACTCAACTCTAAATAAGCTTAAATTAAGTTTTTAGTATTTTCAATACAAAAAGTTGAAAATCCTCAAAACCTTAATTTAATTCACACCACATGTGGTGTTAACCATCAATTTTTGTGTTAAAATTGAGGTGTTGTGTTTAGTTTAGAAGTTATGAGGAATTAAATATTTTCAATTGAATTCAATTGAAATGTCAAAATGTGCGCGTGTATTACATAAGTGAACTTTGATGTACATATGAGGTGTCAATTATTACTGTATTGTACTGAACAATTGAATTGAATTACATATGTAAATTATAAGTATAATACATGATGAGGAATTAAAAGAAAAATAAATTGGAAAGATTAAATTTGGGGGGGAAAAGGAACTCCAGCTCTAAGGGGGAGCTAGACCCCCAAAATCCTTGCTGACAGGCGTGGGATGTCAAAATTCACGCAAAAGTTCATCACTTTTGGCCTGGAATTGAGTTACAGGGTCTGTGGACTCAATTGATGATGAGGTTTTGATACCAACTGGGGTAGTTTTAGCTGTTGCCAAGAGGGTAAAACTACCCTTAAGATAAAACAATCATAATAAAAACAGTTTTAACTGGTTTCTACGCCTCTGACACACATTCTGACGTGTTTTGAAGGCTCTAGGCCTGGTATTGCTATAGTAATGGCTGATTTAAGGGTCTAAAATGGCTAAAAATGGCTTAAACCAGCCTTTTTTGGTCTAAACCAGGGTTCAATGATGCCATAATTGGCTTTTCTGTTGTCAGACTGTTTTTCACGACTGACAAGAGTAAATTTTACTTTTGGAGCAAGAGAATTGATGGCTATAAAAGAATGTCTTCTTTGCCCCACTTTTCTCTTCATGTTAGAATCTTTTCCTTTTATTAATTAGTTTAAAACTGTTAAACCAATCAATCAAAGATTCCAACCACCACTTTTAAATCATTTTAATCCTTTTAACCACGTGAAAAAATCATTATAATCATTGTTTGTAACTCTTATAATCATTTTTACCCCTGAACCACCCCAAAAGTGAATTAAAGCATCTTTCATCACTGTAAACTTTGTCACTTTGTTTCCAAATTCACTCTGGTCACTTTTGGGCGTGTTTTCTCTTTAATATTCTTTTTAAAGACTTTGTTCTTTAATTAATTGCTTGCAGTTCTTTGCTCAATTAATTCCAATTGAAATTGCTCTTGAAGAAATTTCTTTTGTAGCCTTAAAATATCTCTTGTAGAGTATTTTTTGGATAAATCTTTATTGTTGGTAAAACAATAAATTTTTATAATATTATTGTTTTATACTAATAAAGTTATAAACAATAAAATTGGCGTGTTTTCTCTTAAAAATAATATTTCATACTATTTTTAATTGATTTTTACCTTATACAAATTTTGAGGACAGGAAAAGTACTTGATTTTTAATCAAAGTTTCATATCCACACCTTACATTTGGGGGCCCAGCCGTGATATTTTACCTGTGACATATTTTTTTTACTCTTTTTAAATCTTTTTTCTTATATTGAAAAATTTAAAAACATATAAAAAATACTTATAATCCAAAAAAATCCTTAAAAAATAATTTTTTTCATATTATAAGTGAGGCTTATATTTTTATTTCTTTTTTGAAATAACCTTTTTTTTACTTAATTAATTGGCTTTTTCATTAATTTTAGTGTCTGACAACGTGGTAAGACAAGAAAACATTGAAACAGCCTCAACAGTAACCAGCATTATCCCTGCCAGTACTCTTAATTCTGATCATAATAGTACTGTTATTGTGACTCAAAATAATCAACCTGAACCAATATCTTCTGAATTAATTAACTTGGATATAATTAATACACTTCAGAAAGCCAAAAATTTGGCCAATAGTAAGTTTTTGACGTAAAAATACTATTTTAAGCCTTTTTTAACCATAATTATGCCTTCAACCAGGTCAGGAGCCAGCTACAACCCCTCAAGCAGCTCCCAAAAAGGTAATAGACGTGATTATGGCAGAAGCCAACCAGGTACAGAAGGAAAAGGGTCAGTTGATGACTTCCAAACAACTAAATTGGGTCATTCTGAAGCTGATAATACTATTTTACCTTCAAAAAGAGCTGACACCGCCACAACAAGCCTCTGTGGACATATACAAAGCCAGCCACAGTGCATACAACAATGCACTCCAATTCAAGGAGTACCAGATCCTTGCAGACCTGTGGAAGAATTGCATGAATTCTTACCTGACAGTAAGAAAATTCTTGGGCCATCCCAACACTTGCAAATTGCTCAATGGATGGCATCCATTGATGGAGAAGAAAAACATGATGCTTTTGACACTAGAATGGAGGAAAAACAACCCTCCACCAGCCAAACCAGTGCCAAAAACAGCCCCAGTGGCCAGAAGCAGCAATTCCAACGTGAAAAAGCAGCCACAAACTCCAAACAAGGGCAAAGGGAAGGCACCAGCCCCAAACCCTTACAGCCAGGGCTACAGAATCCCAAAGATTCAGCAGGATGCCATGGAAAATGTATTTCAGATGGCCAGAGCCATGATGGAATTACAGAAGAAGGAGGAAGCCAGATTAAGGTTCCAGAAATGATTTCTGACATATTTGATTCCATCCCAGAGTTGTATAATGCTATAAATGACGTGAAAAAACATCTTTCTGATAAAAATGACACCATTTGTAACAACATTAAAACAAACAACCTGAGTCTGTGCCAAATTAATGAAACACTTATGTGTTTTGAAAAAGCTTTGAGAACAATTAAAAATTCCAATAATGATAATTCTTCTAACAATAAAATAAATGAACAATCTGCCATTATTAAAGAATTAACAGATAAATATTCTAAATTCAATATTGATGACATAATTGAAACAAGAATTAAACAAGCCATAAATATTATCAAGACAGATAACAAGAAAGTCCTTGATGACATTTCAAATTCATTTACTGAAGTAAAGACATATACCATTGCCTTGAAAAAGTGTTTTGATGCTTCACAAGAAGAAGTATCAAAATTATCAATGAAATTGAATCAAGTCACTGCTGATAATACAAGACAGACAGAGTTATGGCAAGAACTTACACATAAAGAAGACATGTATAAAATTGAAGTAATAAATTTAATACAAAGCTTCCAACATGAATACAGAAATTCCCAAAGGTGTAGCAACAGTAAAATGAATGACATTGAACAAATACTGAACACCTTACCAAGAATGTCTACACCTCTAAATCAAAATGAGGGCACAAGAATTTCAAATCCACAAGTATTGGATCCTGATAATTCACAATTAAAAAATGAATTATCCACTTCTTTTCATAACTTGGAACCATCAATGGGCCAAGCACTCTTGAAAGAAGTTCCAAAACTTAAAGAATGGCCTCACTTCAGTGGTGAAGGAGAGTATGACCATATGGAATTCATTAGAGGTATTGACATGATCAAAGAGGATTTTGAATTACCAGACAGATTGGTAACAGCCAGGTTTAACACCTTGTTTACCAGATCAGCTCACAGATGGTACATCAAAATAAGACAAGCACATGGACACCAGAGTTGGACTTGGTGGAAAACCCAAATCATCAACAAATGGGCAAATGATGCTTGGAGGTTTAAAGTTGAAACAGCCTTTGAATCTGCCAAATTTAATGCTGATAAAGACAAAGCTTTACCATGGTTTTGCCAACAAAAGGACAGATTAACAGCATTATATCCTGACATGTCAGAATTTATGATCCATAGAAAAATTCTGAGACAATGTGGAGGTGACTTAGAGCATGCTGTCAAAAGCAGGACTACTGAACAATCTTCAGCAGAGGATATTATCAATATACTAGAAGAAGGAACCACCAGAACCAAAATTGGTTCTAGTAGGGTGAATCTTAAAACAAGGTTTAATACACCTTGGAAAGATTCTGTGGACAAAAACCCCAAAGAAAATTCTAGTAATATTAAATATAAATCTGCAGATACAGTCAGAAAATGCCATATTTGCCAAAGCACCACCCATTTAGCCAATACATGTCCAAAAAGGGGGAAAATCAATGAAATTGACATTGAAAAAGAACCAGATGTTGAAAAAGAAGACATAATTGAAGACAATTCAGATGATAAGTCATCCATATTCTCTGAATCTTCAAAAGATATAGAAAATATCAATGCCACTTTTGACATCATGGAATCTTATTCCCACTTACCACAATTGAGCAATGGTCAAGTTGATTTATCAAAAGTTCAAGATGCACAACTTATGAAGACAAAACCAAACAGAGGAAAAGGTTATACAGCTGGTAACTCCTGTATAACAGAAGTGGTGATTGATAACAAACCCACCAAACCTTTGCTTGACCCAGGAGCCTTCTGCTCTTGTGTTGGAAAATCTTTTCTTAAGACTTGTGTACCAAATTTTGAAGACCAATTGTTACCAATTGATGGTATAAAATTCAACAGTGCAAGTAACCCAATGAAAGCATTAGGAATCTTTGAGACCAATGTCATATTCCCACACATAAATGGGAATTTAAGGATCACAGTTGAATTTGTTGTTATGGAAAATTGCTCTAGTACCCATTTTATATTGGGAAATGACTATTTAATCATGTATGGAATAGATTTACATAATAACAAAGACAGATACTTTACAATTGGAGACAATAAGCGCCAGAAATTTGCCTTTTTACCCTTTAAAAGACAAATTACAGTAAACAAAGTATCACCAGTCAACTTAGAGTTAGAGAAGTTCAAGTCTGAACAGTTAAGTGAGGCTGAAATAAGCCTTCATCTGACTGATAAGCAAGAAAATGAACTTTCTTCCCTTTTGTATGACCACAGAGGAGCATTTGCTACAGACAAAAAACCCCTGGGAGCAATTATTGGTCATGAAGTTGACATCATTCTTAACATTGAGAGACCTTATCCACCACTCTTAAGAAGACCTGCTTATCCAGCAAGTCCAAAATCAAGAGAAGCTCTAGAAATTCATATCAAAGAACTTCTAGACCTTGGTGTAATAAGAAAAGTAGGCCACAATGAGGAAGTAGAAATAACTACACCAGTCATAGTGGCGTGGCATAATGGAAATCCAGAATGGTTGGGGACTTTAGAGCTCTGAACACTTACACTGTTCCAGACAGATACCCAATACCAAAAATCCAAATTGCCCTTACTCAAATATCTCAAGCAGTGTATATAACCACTATGGATGCCCTTAAAGGATTCCATCAAAATGTAGTAACACCAAGAGCAAGAAAATATTTGAGAATTATTGTTCATTGTGGAGTGTATGAATACTTAAGGATGCCCTTTGGTATCAAAAATGCACCTTCACACTTCCAAAGAATGATGAATGAAATCTTCCCTGAAGAACTCTCAGAGGGATGGTTAATCATTTACATTGATGACATTATTATCTGTTCAAAGACTTGGGAGGAGCACATGTACAGATTATCAAGAGTTTTGACAAAAATCCAATCAGTAAACATGAAAATCTCCTTGAAGAAATGTCATTTTGGATTTAAAGAACTTAAGGCACTAGGACATGTTGTATCTGGTTTGTCCCTTGGAATTGATAAGAACAAAGTTGCAGCAGTATTGTTAAAACCCATGCCTCAGAATAAGAAGGAAATTCAGTCATTCTTAGGTTTTGCAGGATATTACAGGCAGCACATTAAAGACTTTGCATCCATAGCAAGACCACTTTATAAGTTGTGTGACAAAGACACAGTATTTGAGATGACTGTTGACAGAGTCAAAGCTTTTGAGTCTCTAAGAGAAGCATTGACCACTGCTCCACTCTTACTGATGCCAGACTTTAAATTGCCTTTCAAACTGTATATTGATGCATCAGGGGATGGACTAGGTGCTGCACTTCACCAAGTTCAGATCATAAATGACAAACCTGTAGAAGGACCAATATGTTTCATATCCAGGCAAATCAAACCAACTGAAGCCAGATATGGAGCAAGTCAAATGGAATGTCTATGCCTTGTCTGGGCCTTAGAGAAATTGAACTATTTCTTAGAGGGATGTGTTTTTGAAGTAATAACAGATTGTACAGCTGTGAAATCACTTTTGAACATGAAAACACCTAACAGACACATGCTCAGATGGCAAATAGCCATACAAGAATACAGAGGCAATATGACTATTGTTCATAAGGATGGGAATATTCATAAGAATGCAGATGGACTAAGCAGATGGACATTACCAAATAACATTGATAATCCTGCTTATGTTCCAGAAGAAGCTTCACCACAAATTCCAATAGAAGGAATAAGTGTTACAGACTTGAACACCACCTTCTTTGAAGAAGTCAGAAATAGTTACACTCAAGATAAAAATTGTAGCATCTTATGCCAATTACTTAACAAAGACTGTAAAGACAACTCTCTAATACATGCCTTGGATGAAGTATGGAGAAAATCTTATAATGAAGGGAGATTTCACCTACTGGATGGTATAATTTACCACAGAACCAAGCACACATGTGTCATGACAGTTGTAGACAGGTCATTAATCAATCTTGTACTGAAAGAATGCCATGATAGTCCCTTTTCAGGACATCTTTCTGAGGACAGAACAAGAGAGAAAGTAAAGACCTGCATATGGTGGCCAATGTGGCAAAAAGATGTTGCAGAATATTGCAAAACCTGTGACAGATGCCAAAAGGCAAATAAATCCACTGGCAAAAGACTTGGAAATATGATGAAAATCCAAGAACCAAACAGACCTTGGGAAATTGTCCATATGGATTGGGTAACTGGCCTACCACCAGGAGGTGACAAGAGCTATAATGCTTGCCTAGTAATTGTGGACAGATTCAGTAAAACTCCAATTTTTTTACCATGTCACAAAGATGATACAGCCATGGATACAGCTCTTCTGATATGGAATAGAGTAGTGTCATGGACTGGGATATTTACAAATATCATCAGTGATAGAGATCCCAAATTCACTTCAGCTCTATGGACAAATCTTCACCAATTATTTGGCACAAAACTGTCTTTCTCTACAGCCTACCACCCACAAACTGATGGTCTGGCTGAAAGAATGATCCAAACCTTAGAGGACATGGTGAGAAGATTTTGTGCATATGGCCTTGAATTCAAAGATTGTGATGGATTTACCCATGATTGGTGTACTCTGTTACCAGCACTGGAATTAGCATATAAAACATCAATCCATTCCAGTACCAATCAGACTCCTGCTATTCTAGAAAAAGGATGGAACCCCAAGTTACCCCAAGATTCCTTGAGGAAAGACTTAATTGAAATACATCCCACAGCTGCTAGCTTCAAAGGAATGCTAGACAAAGCTAGAAAGCATGCAGTGAGATGCATGGAGGACTCTTTTGCATATGCTAAAGACAAATGGGATAAATCTCATGCAACTCCAGATTTCAAAGTGGGGGACCTAGTTCTTGTATCCACCACTAACTTCAATAACATCAAAGGATGTAAAAAGTTAAAAGACTCCTTTGCAGGACCTTTTGTGATTAAGGCCCTCCATGGAGAAAATGCTGTTGAAGTAGAGTTATCTGAAGAACTTAGCAATAAGCACCCTACATTTCCAGTAAGCTTGATAAAGCCATACAAATCTAGTGATGCTGAGAAATTTCCCTTGAGGAATAAGATTCCCCAAGTTATACCTCCTATTGAGACATCTGGTACTAAGAAAATAACCAAAGTTCTTAAAGAAAGGAAATTAAGAACCAAGAAAGTAAGGGAATACCTTGTTAGGTACAGTGACCCAACTTGTGAAGATGAATGGTTAGAAGAGAAAGATATACCAGAAGCCACCAAACTCCTGAGGAGATTCAGACACACTAGAAACACCAATATTACAAAGTAATATTCTTTTTAGGGGGAGGGAACGTGAGCCTTAGAGGTAATTTCATATACCCAAAAGACCACAAATATAAAAAATAACATATTAATATAAATAAAATAAATTTATTTATATTATTAAAATAGAAATAAAAAATATAAATATAAAATTATATTAAAAATAAAAAATTAATTATAATTTAAAAATAAAATTACTTTAAATTTTGTAAATATAAAATTACATTTATACTTGAAAAATTTAAGTAAAAATGAAATTTTAACAAAATTGTGAAAAAATAAATAAATTTGGAAAAAAGTTAAATAAAAATTTATTATAACTTTTTATCCAATAAATAAACATATAAATTTTATTTCACCATTGGATTCCTCATAAAAAATCAGGTGGGGTCACCTCTGGGTGAAATTTTTGTAACTCAACTCTAAATAAGCTTAAATTAAGTTTTTAGTATTTTCAATACAAAAAGTTGAAAATCCTCAAAACCTTAATTTAATTCACACCACATGTGGTGTTAACCATCAATTTTTGTGTTAAAATTGAGGTGTTGTGTTTAGTTTAGAAGTTATGAGGAATTAAAGTATTTTCAATTGAATTCAATTGAAATGTCAAAATGTGCGCGTGTATTACATAAGTGAACTTTGATTTACATATGAGGTGTCAATTATTACTGTATTGTACTGAACAATTGAATTGAATTACATATGTAAATTATAAGTATAATACATGATGAGGAATTAAAAGAAAAATAAATTGGAAAGATTAAATTTGGGGGGGAAAAGGAACTCCAGCTCTAAGGGGGAGCTAGACCCCCAAAATCCTTGCTGACAGGCGTGGGATGTCAAAATTCACGCAAAAGTTCATCACTTTTGGCCTGGAATTGAGTTACAGGGTCTGTGGACTCAATTGATGATGAGGTTTTGATACCAACTGGGGTAGTTTTAGCTGTTGCCAAGAGGGTAAAACTACCCTTAAGATAAAACAATCATAATAAAAACAGTTTTAACTGGTTTCTACGCCTCTGACACACATTCTGACGTGTTTTGAAGGCTCTAGGCCTGGTATTGCTATAGTAATGGCTGATTTAAGGGTCTAAAATGGCTAAAAATGGCTTAAACCAGCCTTTTTTGGTCTAAACCAGGGTTCAATGATGCCATAATTGGCTTTTCTGTTGTCAGACTGTTTTTCACGACTGACAAGAGTAAATTTTACTTTTGGAGCAAGAGAATTGATGGCTATAAAAGAATGTCTTCTTTGCCCCACTTTTCTCTTCATGTTAGAATCTTTTCCTTTTATTAATTAGTTTAAAACTGTTAAACCAATCAATCAAAGATTCCAACCACCACTTTTAAATCATTTTAATCCTTTTAACCACGTGAAAAAATCATTATAATCATTGTTTGTAACTCTTATAATCATTTTTACCCCTGAACCACCCCAAAAGTGAATTAAAGCATCTTTCATCACTGTAAACTTTGTCACTTTGTTTCCAAATTCACTCTGGTCACTTTTGGGCGTGTTTTCTCTTTAATATTCTTTTTAAAGACTTTGTTCTTTAATTAATTGCTTGCAGTTCTTTGCTCAATTAATTCCAATTGAAATTTCTCTTGAAGAAATTTCTTTTGTAGCCTTAAAATATCTCTTGTAGAGTATTTTTTGGATAAATCTTTATTGTTGGTAAAACAATAAATTTTTATAATATTATTGTTTTATACTAATAAAGTTATAAACAATAAAATTGGCGTGTTTTCTCTTAAAAATAATATTTCATACTATTTTTAATTGATTTTTACCTTATACAAATTTTGAGGACAGGAAAAGTACTTGATTTTTAATCAAAGTTTCATATCCACACCTTACAAAAATTCTCAATTAAAAAATTAATTTTCTACTTCTTTTCATAACTTGGAACCAACAGTGGGCCAAGCACTCTTGAAAGAAGTTCCAAAACTTAAGTAATGGCCTCACTTCAATGGTGAAGGAGAGTATGACCATATGGAATTTGTGAGCCTTAGAGGTAATTTCATATACCCAAAAGACCACAAATACAAAATTAACATATAAATATAAATAAAATAAGTTTATTTATATTATTAAAAGAAAAAAAATATAAATATAAAATTATATTCAAAATGAAAAATTTCATTACAATTTAAAAATAAAATTACATTAAATTTTGGAATTATAAAATTGCATTTATACTTGAAAAAATTAGATAAAAATTAAATTTCAACAAAATTGTAAAAAAATAAATAAATTTGGAAAAAAGTTAAATAAAAATTATTATAACTTTTTATCCAATAAATAAACATATAAAAATTATTTCACCATTGGATTCCTCATAAAAAATCAGGTGGGGTCACCTCTGAGTGAAATTCTTGTAACTCAACTCTAAATAAGCTTAAATTACGTTTTTAGTATTTTCAATACAAAAGTTGAAAATCCTCAAAACTTTAATTCAATTCACCTCACATGGGGTGTTAACCATCAATTTTTGTGTTAAAATTGAGGTGTTGTGTTTAGTTTAGAAGTTATTAGGAATTGAAGTATTTTCAATTGAATTCAATTGAAATGTCAAAATGGGAACGTGTATTACATAAGTGAACTTTTATTTACATATGAGGTATCAATTATTACTGTATTGTACTGTACAATTCAATTGAATTACATATGTAAATTATAAGTATAATACATGATGAGGAATTAAAGGAAAAATAAATTGGAAAGATTAAATTTGGGAGGAAAAGGAACTCCAGCTCTAAGGGGGAGCTAGACCCCCGAAATCCTTTGTGACAGGCGTGGGATGTCAAAATTCACGCAAAAGTTCATCACTTTTGGCCTGGAATTGAGTTACAGGGTCTGTGGACTCAATTGATGATGAGGTTTTGATACCAACTGGGGTAGTTTTAGCTGTTGCCAAGAGGGTAAAACTACCCTTAAGATAAAACAATAATAGTAAAAACAGTTTTAACTGGTTTCTAAGCCTCTTACACACATTCTGACGTGTTTGGAAGGCTCTAGGCCAGGTATTGCTATAGTAATGGCTGATTTAAGGGTCTAAAATGGCTAAAAATTGCTAAAAATGGCTTAAACCAGGGTTCAATGATGCCATAATTGGCTTTTCTGTTGTCAGACTGTTTTTAACCACTGACAAGAGTAAATTTTACTTTTTGAGTAAGAGAATTGATGGCTATAAAAGAATGTCTTCTTTGCCCCACTTTTCTCTTCATGTTAAAATCTTTTCCTTTTATTAATTAGTTTAAACACTGTTAAACCAATCAATAAAAGATTCCAACCACCTTTCTTAAATAATTTTGAACCCTTTAACCACGTGAAAAAATCATTATAATCATTTTTTGTAACTCTTATAATCATTTTTACCCTGAACCACCCCAAAAGTGAATCAAAGCATCTTTCATTACTGTAAACTTTGTCACTTTGTTTCAAAATTCACTCTGGTCACTTTTGGGAGTGTTTTCTCTTTAATATTCTTTTTAAAGACTTTGTTCTTTAATTAATTGCTTGCAGTTCTTTGCTCCATTAATTCCAATTGAAATTGCTCTTGAAGAAATTTCTTTTGTAGCCTTAAATATCTCTTGTAGAGTATTTTTGGATAGATTTTTATTGTTGGTAAAACAATAAATCTTTATGATATTATTTTTTTATACTAATAAAGCTATAAACAATAAAATTGGTGTGTTTTCTCTTAAAAATAATATTTCTTACTATTTTTAACTGATTTTTACCTTATACAAACTTTGAGGACAGGAAAAGTACTTGATTTTTAATCAAAGTTTCATATCCATACCTTACATTTGGGGGCCCAGCCCTGATATTTTACCTGTGAAATATTTTTTTTACTCTTTTTAAATCCTTTTTCTTATATTGAAAAATTTAAAAACATATAAAAAATACTTATAATTCAAAAAATCCATAAAAAATAATTTTTTTTCATATTATAAGTGAGGCTTATATTTTTATTTCTTTTTTGAAATAACCTCTTTTTTACTTAATTAATTGGCTTTTTTTCATTAATTTTAGTGTCTGACAATGTGGTAAGACAAGAAAACATTGAAACAGCCTCAACAGTAACCAGAATTATTCCTTCCAGTACTGTTAATTCTGATCATAATAGTACTATTATTGTGACTCAGAATATTCAACCAGAGCCAATTTCTTCTTAATTAGTCAACTTGGAAATAAGTAATACTATTCAGAAAGCCAAAGAATTTGCCAATAGTAAGTTTTTTGACGTAAAATTACTATTTTAACCCTTTTTAACCATAATTATGCCTTCAACCAGCTCAAGAGCCAGCTATAACCCCTCAAGCAGCTCCCAGAAAGGTAATAGATGTGATTATGGCAGAGGCCAATCAGGTACAGAAGGAAAAGGGTCAGTTGCTGACTTCAAAACAACTAAAATGGGTCATTCTGAAGCTGATAATACCATTTTACCTTCAAAAAGAGCTGACACCGCCACAACAAGCCTCTGTGGACATATACAAAGCCAGCCACAGTGCATACAACAATGCACTCCAGTTCAAGGAGTACCAGATCCTTGCAGACCTGTGGAAGAATTGCATGAATTCTTACCTGAAAATGAGAAAATTCCTGGGCCATCCCAATACTTGCAAATTGCTCAATGGATGGAATCCATTGAGGGAGAAGAAAAACATGATGCTTTTGACACTAGAATAGAGGAAAAACAACCCTCCACCACCTAAACCAGTGCCAAAAACAGCCCCAGTGGCCAGCAGCAGCAATTCCAACGTGAAAAAGCAGCCACAAACTCCAAACAAGGGCAAAGGGAAGGCACCAGCCCCAAAACCTTACAGCCAGGGATATAGAATGCCAAGGATTCAACAGGATGCCATGGAAAATGTATTTCAGATGGCCAGAACCATGATGGAATTACAAAAGAAGGAGGAAGCCAGATTAAAATATCAAAAATAGTTTCTGATACTTTTAATTGTATTCCAGGGTTGTATAAAGCTATTTCTGACATAAAAAGTCATCTTTCTGATAAAAATACATCAATTTGTGACAATCTTAAAACAAATAACTTGAGTCTGAGCCAAATAAATGATACACTTAAATGCTTTGAAAGAGTTTTAAGAACAATCAAAACATCCAATAATGATAATTCTTTTGGCATTAAGATAAATGAAAAATGTGCCATTATTAAAGAATTAACAGACAAATATTCCAAATTCAATATTGATGACATAATTGAAACAAGAATAAAACAAGCTATTAATACTATCAAAGAAGATGATAAAAAGGCCCTTGATGATATTTCAAAATCATTTGCAGAAGTAAAGACAAAGACAGTTGCCTTGAAAAAGCATTTTGATACCTCAAGAGAGGAAATATAAAAATTAACAATAAAGTTAAATGAAGTTATATCTGATACTACTAAACAAACAGAATTATGGAATGAGCTTACATATAAGGAGGATGATCATAAAAAGAATGTCATAGACTCTATACAAAGCTTACAACATGAGTTAAGAAATTCACAGAGGTTTAATAACAGTAAAAGAAATGATATTGAACAACTGCTAAACACTTTACCAAGAATGTCTACACCTCTGAATCAAAATGAATATGCAAGAATTCCCAATCCACAAGTATTGGATATTGAAAATTCACAGTTAAAAAATGAATTTTCTACTTCTTTTCATAACTTGGAACCATCAATGGGGCAAGCACTTTTGAAAGAAGTTCCAAAACTTAAAGAATGGCCTCACTTCAGTGGTGAAGGAGAGTATGACCATATGGAATTCATTAGAGGTATTGAAATGATCAAAGAAGATTTTGAATTACCAGACAGATTGGTAACAGAAAGATTTAACACCTTGTTTACCAAATCACCTCACAGATGGTACATCAAAATAAGACAGGCACATGGACACCAGAGTTGGACTTGGTGGAAAACCCAAATAATTAACAAATGGGCAAATGATGCTTGGAGGTTTAAAGTTGAAACAGCCTTTGAATATACCAAATTTAATGCTGATAAAGACAAAGCTTTACAATGGTTTTTCCAACAAAAAGACAGATTAACAGCATTATATCCAGACATGTCAGAATTTATGATCCATAGAAAGATTCTGAGACAATGTGGAGGTGACTTAGAGCATGCTGTCAAAAGCAGGACTACTGAACAATCTTCAGCAGAAGATATTATAAATATATCAGAGGAAGTAACCACCAGAACCAAAATTGGTTCTAGTAGGGTGAATCTCAAAACAAGGTTTAATACACCTTGGAAAGATTCTGTGGATAAAAACCCCAAAGAAAATTCTAATAATAGAAAGTATAAATCTGCAGATACAGTCAGAAAGTGCCATATTTGCCAAAGCACCACCCATTTAGCCAATACATGTCCAAAGAAGGGAAAAATCAATTAAATTGATATTGAAAAGGAACCTGATGTTGAAAAGGATGACATAATTGAAGATAATTCAGATGATAAGTCATAAATATTTTCTGAATCTTCAAAAGATATACAAAATATCAATGCCACTTTTGACATCATGGAATCTTATTCCCACTTGCCACTATTAAGCAATGGTCAACTTGATTTATCAAAAGTTCAAGATGCACAACTTATGAAAACAAAACCAAACAGGGGAAAAGGTTATACATCTGGTAACTCCTGTATAACAGAAGTGGTGATTGACAACAAGCCTACCAAACCTTTGCTTGACCAAGGAGCCTTCTGCTCTTGTGTGGGAAAATCTTTTCTTAAGACTTGTGTACCAAATTTTGAAGACCAATTGTTACCAATAGATTGCATAAAATTCAATAGTGCAAGTAATCCAATGAAATCATTGGGAATATTTGCAACCAATGTCATATTTCCACATATTAATTGAGATTCAAGAATCACTGTTGAATTTCTTGTTATGGAAAATTGCTCTAGTACCCATTTTATATTGGGAAATGACTATTTAATCATGTATGGAATAGACTTACATAACAACAAGGACATATAATTTACTATTGGAGACAATAAGCGTCAAAAATTTGCCTTTTTACCATTTAAAAGACAAATTACAGTAAGTAAACTAGCACCAGTCAACTTGGAGTTGGAAAGATTCAAATATGAATAGTTAAATGAAGCTGAAATAAGCCCTCATCTGACTGATTGTCAGGAAAATGAACATCATGCCCTTTTATATGACCACATAGAAGCATTTGAATCAGACAAAGAAACTTTGGGGGAAATTTTTGGTCATGAAGTTTACATCATCCTCAATATTGAGATTGGGAATGTTTGCAACCAATGTCATATTCCCACACATAAATGGGAATTTAAGAATCACAGTTGAATCTGTTGTTATGGAAAATTCCTCTAGTACCCATTGTATATTGGGAAATGACTATTTAATCATGTATGGGATAGATTTGCATAACAACAAAGACAGATACTTTACTATTGGAGACAATAAGCGCCAAAAATTTGCCTTTTTACCATTTAAAAGACAAATTACAGTAAATAAAGTATTACCAGTCAAATTACAATTGGAAAAATTCAAATCTGAACAGTTAAATGAGGCTGAAATAAGCCTTAATCTGACTGATAAACAAGAAAATGAACTTTATTTCCTTTTGTATGACCACAGAGGAGCATTTGCTTCAGACAAAGAACCTCTAGGAGCAACTATTAGTCATGAAGTTGATATCATTCTTAATATTGAAACACCTTATCCACCACTCTTGAGAAGACCTGCATACCCAGAAAGTCCCAAGTCAAGAGAAGCTCTGGAAACTCATATCAAAGAACTTCTGGACCTTGGTGTAATAGGAAAGGTAGGCCACAATGAAGAAGTAGAAATAACTACACCAGTCATAGTGGCATGGCATAATGGAAAATCTAGAATTTTTGGGGACTTTAGAGCTCTGAACACTTACACTGTTCCAGACAGATACCCAATACCTAAAATCCAAATTTCCCTTACTCAAATATCTCAAGCAGTGTATATAACCACTATGGATGCCCTTAAAGGATTCCATGAAAATGTGGTGACACCAAGAGCAAGAAAATACTTCAGAATTATTGTTCATTGTGGAGTGTATGAATACTTGAGGATGCCCTTTGGTATCAAAAATGCGCCTTCACACTTCCAAAGAATGATGAATGAAATCTTCCCTGAAGAACTCTCAGAGGGATGGTTAATAATTTACATTGATGACATTATTATCTGTTCCAAAACTTGGGAGGATCACATGTACAGATTGTCCAGAGATTTGACAAAAATTCAATCAGTAAACATGAAAATCTCCTTGAAGAAATGTCATTTTGGATTTAAAGAACTTAAAGCACTAGGAAATGTTGTATCTGGTTTGTCCCTTGGAATTGACAAAAGCAAAGTTGAAGCAGTATTGCTAAAACCCATGCCTCAGAATAAGAAGTAAATTCAGTCATTCTTAGGTTTTGCAGGATGTTACAGGCAAGACATTAAAGATTTTTCATCCATAGCACGACCACTTTACAAATTGTGTGACAAAGACACACTATTTGAAATGACTGTTGACAGAGTCAAAGCTTTTGAGTCTCTAAGAGAAGCCTTGACCACTGCTCCACTCTTACTGATGCCAGACTTTGAATTAACTTTCAAACTGTATATTGATGCATCAGGGGATGGACTGGGTGCTGCACTTCACCAAGTTAAGATCATAAATGATAAACCTGTAGAAGGACCCATATGTTTCATCTCCAGGCAAATCAAACCAACTGAAGCCAGATATGGAGCAAGTCAAATGGAATGTCTATGCCTTGTCTGGGCCTTGGAGAAATGGAAATCCTTCTTAGAGGGATGTGTTTTCGAGGTAATAACAGATTTTATAGCTGTCAAATCACTTCTGAACATGAAACCACCCAACAGACATATGCTCAGATGGCAAATAGCCATACAAGAATACAGAGGCAATATGACTATTGTTCATAAGGATGGGAATATTCATAAGAATGCAGATGGACTAAGCAGATGGCAATTACCAAACAATATTGATAATCCTGATTATGTGCCAGAAGAAGCTTCACCACAAATTCCAATAGAAGGAATAAGTGTTACAGAATTGAACACCACCTTCTTTGAAGAAGTCAGAAGTAGTTACACTCAATATAAGTATTGTAGCATCTTATGCCAATTACTTGGCAAATACTGTAAGGAAAACTCTCTAATACATGCCTTGGATGAAATATGGAAACAATCTTATGATGAAGGAAGATTTCACCTACTGGATGGCATAATTTACCACAGAACAAAGCACACATGTGTCATGACAGTTGTAGACAGGTCATTAATCAATCTTGTACTGAAAGAATGCCATGATAGTCCCTTTTCAGGACATCTGTCTGAAGACAGAACAAGAGAGAAAGTAAAGACCTGCATATGGTGGCCAATTTGGCAGAAAGATGTTGCAGAGTATTGCAAAACCTGTTACAGATGCCAAAAGGCAAATAAATCCACTGGAAAGAGACTTGGAAATATGATAAAAATCCAAGAACCAAGCAGACCTTGGGAAATTTTCCATATGGATTGGGTAACTGGCCTACCACCAGGAGGTGACAGAAGCTATAATGCTTGCCTAGTAATTGTGGACAGATTCAGTAAAACTCCAATCTTTTTACCATGTCACAAGGATGATACAGCCATGGATACAGCTCTTCTGATATGGAATAGAGTAGTGTCATGGGCTGGGATATTTACAAATATCATTAGTGATAGGGATCCCAAATTCACTTCAGCACTATGGACAAATCTTCACCAATTATTTGGCACTAAACTGTCTTTCTCTACAGCCTACCACCCACAAACTGAGGGCCTGGCTGAAAGGATGATCCAAACTTTAGAGGACATGGTGAGAAGACTTTCTGCATATGGCCTTGAATTTAAAGATTGTGATGGATTTACCCATGATTGGTGTACTCTGTTGCCAGCACTGGAATTAGAATATAAAACATCAATCCATTCCAGTACCAATCAAACCCTGCCATTCTAGAAAAAGGATGGAACCCCAAGTTACCCCAAGATTCCTTGAGGAAAGATTTAATTGAAATACATCCCACAGCTGCTAGCTTCAAAGGAATGCTAGACAAAGCTAGAAAGAATGCAGTAAGGTGCATGGAGGACTCTTTTTCATATGCTAAAGACAAATGGGATAAATCACATGCAACTCCAGATTTCAAAGTGGGGGACCTAGTTCTTGTATCCACCACTAACTTCAATAACATCAAAGGATGTAAAAGGTTGAAAGACTCCTTTGCAGGACCTGTTGTAATTAAGGCTCTCCATGGAGAAAATGCTGTTGAAGTAGAGTTATCTGAAGAAGTTAGCAATAAGCATCCTACATTTCCAGTGAGCTTTATAAAGCCATATAAATCTAGTGATGCTGAGAAATTTGACTTGAGGAAAAAGATTCCCCAAGTTATACCTCCTATTGAGATATCTGGTACTAAGAAAATTACCAAAGTTCTTAAAGAAAGGAAATTAAGAACCAAGAAAGTAAGGGAATACCTTGTTAGGTACAGTGACCCAACTTGTGAAGATGAGGGGTTAGAAGAAAAAGATATACCAGAAGCTACCAAACTCCTCAGGAGATTCAGACACACTAGAAACACCAATATTACAAAGTAATATTCTTTTTTCGGGGGAGGGAATGTGAGCCTTAGAGTTAATTTCATATACCCAAAAGACCACAAATTCAAAATTAACATATAAATATAAATAAAATAAATTTATTTATATTATTAAAATAAAAATCAAAATATAAATATAAAATTATATTCAAAATAGAAAATCTAATTACAATTTAAAAATAAAATTACATTAAATTTTGGAATTATAAAATTACATTTATACTTGAAAAAATTAAGTAAAAATGAAATTTTAACAAAATTGTAAATAAATAAATAAATTTGGAAAGAAGTTAAATAAAAATTATTATAACTTTTTATCCAATAAATAAACATATAAAAATTATTTCACCATTGGATTCCTCATATAAAATCAGGTGGGGTCACCTCTGAGTGAAATTCTTGTAACTCAACTCTAAATAAGCTTAAATTAAGTTTTTAGTATTTTCAATACAAAAGTTGAAAATCCTCAAAACTTTAATTCATTTCACACCACATGTGGTGTGAACCATCAATTTTTGTGTTAAATTTGAGGTTTTGTGTTTAGTTTAGAAGTTATGAGGAATTGAAGTATTTTCAATTGAATTCAATTGAAATGTCAAAATGTGCGCATGTATTACATAAGTGAACTTTGATTTACATATGAGTTATCAATTATTACTGTATTGTACTGTACAATTCAATTGAATTACATATGTAAATTATAAGTTTAATACATGATGAGGAGTTAAAGGAAAAATAAATTGGAAAGAGTAAATTGGGGGGGAAAAGGAACTCCAGGTCTAAGGAGGAGCTAGACCCCCAAAATCCTTTGTGACAGGCATGGGATGTCAAAATTCACGCAAAGGTTCATCACCTTTGGCCTGGAATTGAGTTACAGGGTTGGTGGACTCAATTGATGATGAGGTTTTGATACCAACTGGGGTAGTTTTCGCTGTTGCCAAGAGGGTAAAATTACCCTTAAAATAAAACAATCATAGAAAAAACAGTTTTAACTGGTTTCTACGCCTCTTACACACATTCTGACGTGTTTTGAAGGCTCTAGGCCAGGTATTGCTATAGTAATGGCTGATTTAAGGGTCTAAAATGGCTAAAAATGGCTTAAACCAGCCCTTTTTTGGTCTAAACCAGGGTTCAATGTTGCCATAATTGGCTTTTCTGTTGTCAGCCTGTTTTTCACGACTGACAAAAGTACATTTTACCTTTGGAGTAAGAGAATTCATGGCTATAAAAGAATGTCTTCTTTGCCCCACTTTTCTCTTCATGTTAAAATCTTTTCCTTTTATTAATTAGTTTAAACACTGTTAAACCAATCAATAAAAGATTCCAACCACCTTTATTAAATAATTTTGAACCCTTTAACCACGTGATAAAATCATTATAATCATTGTTTGTAACTCTTATAATCATTTTTACCCCTGAAACACCCCAAAAGTGAATTAAAGCATCTTTCATCACTGTAAACTTTGTCACTTTGTTTCCAAATTCACTCTGGTCACTTTTGGGTGTGTTTTCTCTTTAATATTCTTTTTAAAGACTTTGTTCTTTAATTAATTGCTTGCAGTTCTTTGCTCAATTAATTCCAATTGAAATTGCTCTTGAAGAAATTTCTTTTGTAGCCTTAAATATCTCTTGTAGAGTATTTTTGGATAAATGTTTATTGTTGGTAAAAGAATAAATCTTTATAATGTTATTTTTTTATACTAATAAAGTTACAAACAATACAATTGGCGTTTTTTCTCTTAAAAATAATATTTCTTACTATTTTTAACTGATTTTTACCTTATACAAACTTTGAGGACAGGAAAAGTACTTGATTTTTAATCAAAGTTTCATATCCACACCTTACAGAATTCATCAGAGGTATTGACATGATCAAAGAAGACTTTGAATTACCAGAAATATTGGTAACAGCCAAGCTTAACACCTTATTTACCAAATCAGATCACAGATGGTATATCAAATTGAGACAAGCACATGGACACCAAAGTTTGACTTGGTGGAAAACCCAAATTATCAACAAATGGGCCAATGATGCTTGGAGGTTTAAAGTGCAAACAGCCTTTGAATCTGCCAAATTTAATGCTGATAAAGACAAAGCTTTACTATGGTTCTGCCAACAAAAAGACAGATTAACAGCATTATATCCTGACATGTCAGAATTTATGATCCATAGAAAGATTCTGAGACAATGTGGCGGTTACTTAGAGCATGCTTTCAAAAGCAGGAGTACTGAAAAATCTTCAGCAGAGGATATCAGCAATATATTAGAAGAAGTAATCACTAGAGCCAAAATTGGTTCTAGTAGGGTGAATCTCAAAACAAGGTTTAACACACCTTGGAAAGATTCTGTGGACAAAAACCCCAAAGAAAATTCTAATAATAAGTATAAATCTGCAGATACAGTCAGAAAGTCCCATATTTGCCAAAGCACCACCCATTTAGCCAATACATGTCCAAGAAAGGGGAAAATCAATGAAATTGATATTCAAAAGGAACCTGATGTTGAAAAATATGACATAATTGAAGAAAATTCAGATGATAAGTCATCCAAATTTTCTGAATCTTCAAAAGATATAGAAAACATCAATTCCACTTTTTACATCATGGAATCTTATTCCCACTTGCCACAATTGAGCAATGGTCAACTTGATTTATCAAAAGTTCAAGATGCACAACTTATGAAAACCAAACCAAACACAGGGAAAGGTTATACAGCTGGTAACTCCTGTATAACAGAAGTGGTGATTGACAACAAGCCCACCAAACTTTTGCTTGACCCAGGAGCCTTCTGCTCTTGTGTTGGAAAATCTTTTCTTAAGACTTGTGTACCAAATTTTAAAGACCAATTGTTACCAATTGGTGGTATAAAATTCAATAGTGCAAGTAATCCAATGAAAGCATTAGGAATGTTTGAGACCAATGTAATATTCCCACACATTAATGGGAACTTAAGAATGACAGTTGAATTTTTTGTTATGGAAAATTGCTCTAGTACCCATTTTATATTGGGAAATGACTATTTAATCATTTATGGAATAGATTTACATAACAACAAAGACAGATACTTTACTATTGGAGACAATAAGCATCAGAAATTTGCCTTTTTACCATTTAAAAGACAATTTACAGTAAATAAAGTATTACCAGTCAACTTACAATTGGAAAAATTCAAATCTGAACAGTTAAATGAGGCTGAATTAAGCCTTCATCTGACTGATAAACAAGAAAATGAACATTATTTCCTTTTGTATGACCACAGAGGAGCATTTGATTCAGACAAAGAACCTCTAGGAGCAACTATTAGTCATGAAGTTGATATCATTCTTAATATTGAAACACCTTATCCACCACTCTTGAGAAGACCTGCATACCCAGAAAGTCCCAAGTCAAGAGAAGCTCTGGAAACTCATATCAAAGAACTTCTGGACCTTGGTGTAACAGGAAAAGTAGGCCACAATGAAGAAGTAAAAATAACTACACCAGTCATAGTGGCATGGCATAATGGAAAATCTAGAATTTTTGGGGACTTTAGAGCTCTGAACACTTACACTGTTTCAGACAGATACCCAATACCAAAAATCCAAATTTCCCTTACTCAAATATCTCAAGCAGTGTATATAACCACTATGGATGCCCTTAAAGGATTCCATGAAAATGTGGTGACACCAAGAGCAAGAAAATACTTCAGAATTATTGTTCATTGTGGAGTGCATGAATACTTTAGGATGCCCTTTGGTATCAAAAATGCGCCTTCACACTTCCAAAGAATGATGAATGAAATCTTCCCTGAAGAACTCTCAGAGGGATGGTTAATAATTTACATTGATGACATTATTATCTGTTCCAAAACTTGGGAGGAGCACATGTACAGATTGTCCAGAGTTTTGACAAAAATTCAATCAGTAAACATGAAAATCTCCTTGAAGAAATGTCATTTTGGACTTAAAGAACTTAAAGCACTAGGACATGTTGTATCTGGTTTGTCCCTTGGAATTGAAAAAAACAAAGTTGCAGCAGTATTGCTAAAACCCATGCCTCAGAATAAGAAGTAAATTCAGTCATTCTTAGGTTTTGCAGGATATTACAGGCAACACATTAAACATTTTTCATCCATAGAAAGACCACTTTACAAATTGTGTGACAAAGACACATTATTTGAAATGACTGTTGACAGAGTCAAAGCTTTTGAGTCTCTAAGAGAAGCCTTGACCACTGCTCCACTCTTACTGATGCCAGACTTTAAATTACCTTTCAAACTGTATATTGATGCATCAGGGGATGGACTGGGTGCTGCACTTCACCAAGCTGAGATCATAAATGATAAACCTGTAGAAGGACCCATATGTTTCATATCCATGCAAATCAAACCAATTGAAGCCAGATACAGGACAAGTCAAATGGAATGTCTATGCCTTGTCTGGGCCTTGGAGAAATTGAACTACTTCTTAGAGGGATGTGTTTTTGAGGTGATAAGAGATTGTAATGCTCTCAAATCACTTTTAAACATGAAAACACTCAACAGACATATGCTCAGATGGCAAATAGCCATACAAGAATACAGAGGCAATATGACTATTGGTCACAAGGATGGGAATATTCATAAGAATGCAGATGGACTAAGCAGATGGAAATTACCAAATAATATTGATAATCCTGCTTATGTTCCAGAAGAGGCCTCACCACAGATCCCAAAAGAAGGAATAAGTGTTACAGACTTGAACACCACCTTCTTTGAAGAAGTAAGACACAGTTACACTCAAGATAAGAATTGTAGCATCTTGTGCCAATTACTTAACAAAGACTGTAAAGGAAACTCTCTCATACATGCCTTGGATGAATTATGGAAGAAATCTTATGATGAAGGAAGATTTAACCTACTGGATGGCATAATTTACCACAGAACCAAGCACACATGTGTCATGACAGTTGTGGACAGGTCATTAATCAATCTTGTACTGAAAGAAGGCCATGACAGCCCCTTCTCAGGACATCTGTCTGAAGACAGAACTAGGGAAAAGTGAAAACCTGTATATGGCGGCCAATGTGGTTGAAAGATGTTGCAGAGTATTGCAAAACCTGTGACAGATGTCAAAAAGCCAATAAATCCACTGGTAAGGGACTTGGAAATATGATAAAAATCCAAGAACCAAGCAGACCTTGGGAAATTTTCCATATGGATTGGGTAGCTGGCCTACCACCAGGAGGTAACAGAAGTTATAATTCTTCCCTAGTGATTGTGGACAGATTCAGTAAAACTCCAATCTTTTTCCATGCCACAAGGATGATACAGCCATGGATACAGCTCTTCTGATATGGAATAGAGTAGTGTCATGGACTGGGATATTTACAAATATCATTAGTGATAGGGATCCCAAATTCACTTCAGCACTATGGACAAATCTTCACCAATTATTTGGCACTAAACTGTCTTTCTCTACAGCCTACCACCCACAAACTAATGGCCTGGCTGAAAGGATGATCCAAACCTTGGAGGACATGGTAGAAGGTTTTGTGCATATGGCCTTGTACTCAAAGATTGTGATGGATTTACCCATGATTGGTGTACTCTGTTGCCAGCACTGGAATTAGCATATGAAACATTAATCCATGCCAGTACCAATCAAACTCCTGCCATTCTAGAAAAAGGATGGAACCCCAATTTACCCCAAGATTCTTTGAGGAAAGATTTAATTGAAATACATCCCACATCTTCTAGCTTCAAAGGAGTGCTAGAAAAAGCTAGAAAGCATGCAGTAAGGTGCATGGAGGACTCTTTTGCATATGCTAAGAACAAATGGGATAAATCACATGCAACTCCAGATTTCAAAGTGGGGGACTTAGTTCTTGTATCCACCACTAACTTTAATAACATCAAAGGATATAAAAATCTGAAAGACTCCTTTGCAGGACCTTTTGTTAAAAAGGCCCCCCATGGAGAAAATGCTGTTGAAGTAGAGTTATCTGAAGAACTTAGCAATAAGCATCCTAAATTTCCAGTGAGCTTGATAAAGCCATATAAATCTAGTGATGCTGAAAAATTCCCCTTGAGGAATAAAGTTCCCCAAGTTATACCTCATATTGAGTCATCTGGTAGTCAGAAAAACACCAAAGTTCTCAAAGAAAGAAAGTTAAGAACCAACAAAGTAAGGGAATACCTTGTTAGGCACAGTGACCCAACTTTTGAAGATGAATGGTTTCCAGAAAAAGACATATCTGAAGCTACTAAACTTCTCAGATGGTTCAGACACACTAGAAATAACAATATTACAAAGTAATATTCTTTTTTAGGGGAGGGAATGTGAGCCTTAGAGGTATTTTCATATACCCAAAAGACCACAAAATATAAATTAAGATATAAATAAAAATAAAATGATATTTATCTATATTATAAAAATGAAAATTTAAAATATAAATACAAATTTATACTTAAAAATCAAAACTTAATTATAATTTAAAAATAAAATTACAATAAAATTTAAAATTATGAAAATTCATTTTTACTTGTAAAGATTATGTAAAAATGAATTTTTAATAAAAATTATGGAATTAAAAAACTTTTGGTAAAAATTTATATAAACTATATTATAACTTTTTATCCAATAAATAAACATATAAAAATTATTTCACCACTTGATTCCTCATAAAAAATTAGGTGGGGTCACCTTGGAGTGAAAGTTTTGTAACTCAACTCTAAATAAGCCTAAATTAAGTTTTTATTATTCTCAATACAAAAATTGAAAATCCTCAAAATTTTAATTTAATTCACACCACATGTGGTGTTAACCATCAATTGTTGTGTTAAAATTGAGGTGTTGTGTTTAGCTTAGAAGTTATGAGGAATTGAAGTATTTTCAATTGAATTCAATTGAAATATCAAAATGTGCGCGTGTATTACATAAGTGAACTTTGATTTACATATGAGGTATCAATAATTACTTTATTTTACTGTACAATTCAATTGAATTACATATGTAAATTACAAGTATAATACATGATGAGGAATTAAAGGAAAAAATCAATTGGAAAGATCAAAATTGGGGGGAAAAGGAACTCTAGCTCTAAGGGGGAGCCAGACCCCCAAATTGTTTGCTGACTGGCGTGGGACGTCAAAATCCACACAAACATTCATCACTTTTGGCCTGGAATTGAGTCACAGGGTCTGTGACTAAATTGATGATGAGGTTTTGATACCAACCAGGGTGGTTTTAACTGTGGCCAAGAGGGTAAAACTACCCTTAAGTTAAAGCAATGTTAGTAAAGACAGTTTTACCTGGATTTTACGCCTCTTACACACATTCTGACGTGTTTTGAAGGCTCTAGAGCAGGTATTGCTATAGTAATGGCTGATTTAAGGGTCTAAAATGGCTAAAAATTGCTAAAAATGGCTTAAACCACCCCTTTTTTGGTCTAAACCAGGGTTCAATGATGCCATAATTGGCTTTTCTGTTGTCAGGCTGTTTTTCACAACTGACAAAAGTAAATTTTACTTTTGGAGTAAGAAAATTGATGGCTATAAAAGCATGTCTTCTTTGCCCCACTTTTCTCTTCATGTTAGAATCTTTTCCTTTTATAATAAGTTTAAACACTGTTAAACCAATCAATAAAAGATTTCAACCACCTTTTTTAAATCATTGTAAGCATTTCAACCACGTGAAAAAATTATCATCATCATTGTTTGTAACTGTTATAATCATTTTTACCCCTGAACCACCCCAAAAGTGAATTAAAGCATTGTTCATCACTGTTAACTTTGTCACTTTGTTTCCAAATTCACTCTGGTCACTTTTGGGAATGTTTTTCTTTAATATTCTTTTTAAAGACTCTGTTCTTCAATTAATTGCTTGAAGTGCTTTGCTCAATTAATTCCAATTGAAATTGCTCTTGAAGAAATTTCTTTTGTAGCCTTAAATATCTCTTGTAGAGTATTTTTGGATAAATTTTTATTGTTGGTAAAACAATAAATCTTTATAATATTATTGTTTTACACTAATAAAGTTAGAAACAATAAAATTGGCGTGTTTTCTCTTAAAAATAATATTTCTTACTATTTTTAACTGATTTTTACCTTATACAAATTTTGAGGACAGGAAAAGTACTTGATTTTTAATCAAAGTTTCATATCCACACCTTACACAATTATCATGGAAAATCTTGCAAGTTTTACTTGGTTCTTTTTTTTTTATAGTGCCAAGAATGTTTGCAGTAGATTTATTGGCTTTTTGAAATATGCCATGAGGATTTCAGTATTCTTCATCATTTTTTACCACATTGGCTGCAATATGCAGGCCTTCATATTTCTGTCTTGTCCTATCTCCATAAAGTAATCCTAAGAAGGGGATATCCTGAAATGCTTTCAATACAAGTTTCATTAGAGATCTATCTACAACTGTCATAACAAAGGTATTTATTGTCCTATGGTAGCTTGCTCCATAAAGTAGGTTAATTTCTTTATAATGAAAGGTTGTCCATATTCAATCTGAAAAATGTGTAACAGAATTATATTGAGAATATTTAGTAGAAATTTGACATGAAATGATTAAGTTCCTTTTCTGGGTACAGATGTTTCTTACTCTTCCAAAGAAGGTGGGGTTCAGGTCTGTAAAGCCTATACCTTCTGTTGTTGTAAGCTGTGTCTATGAAACATGTTGAAAATATTACTATTAATCAAAAGTACCACAACTGTTTTTATGAAATATGATAATAATATTATTATAACCACAATTCATTAATTAATTAATTAATTGATTAATTCTTTTACTTGTTATACACTACTAGTGATTATAACAGTAAGCAGTAATTGTCTACTAGAATCAATTACAAGAAGTATTAAATAATGAAACTTCTTTATTAAAATAAGAAAATTGATTTAATATATAATTATCTTTTGTAAGAATCATTATAAATATAATTCTTGAAGAAAACAATTACTAGAGAAAAAATTTAAGAATTTAAGATAAATCACTCACTAATACTCCAAAGATCTTATCAAAGATAAAAGTAGAGAAATTTGATGGATAATTGTGGATCTAAAGGATCAAAAATGGATAACTAAAAGTCTTCAAAAAATATATAGTTGATTTCACGTCTTTCTGATTGATTATGAAATATCTAAAACACTTAAGAAAAGATTTAACTAATACTTACTTGTTGGTAAGAAAGGTATAATGGAATAAAGTGAGGATCTGGAAAAAAACAGCAAGAGGAGGCCTCTTTTAAGTCTAAAACAGATCACAGAGGCATTCCATGGAGAAAACTGAAAAACAAGTGAGTGAGAAAACAATAAACCCTTTTGGATTATTGATTGCATCATCTGTTGTCATGTAAGATTATCATAATTACTTAATTGGTGCTTTTATGTGGCTACCAACCCATATATGCTTAAGAATAAAAGGAGTAAAAACTGTTAAACACCTTTTATTCCAGAATAATAATTGATTTCTCAAAGGTATCAATGTTATTGGAAGTTTCATAACAGAGTTTATTTTCTGTGAATTTCTCAAGATTCAGTATTTCATGTGGAATCATCAAAAATGGACTGTAAGTAAACCTTTCAAGTTTACTTATAAAAGTATAATTTTTTTGGTTTTTATATGAATTATACAGCTCTAAATTGTTTCTTAAAGTTTCAGAAAGATTCATTAAGAATGGTATTTTTAATGAATTTTTGAAGTTTTTACCTCATTTCTATGTAGAATTGCAAAAAGCAGTATATGTCTGGTTGCTATGAGGTAAATCAATAGATACTAGTCCAAAACAGGTTTTAATTACTATTTTGGGGCTTATAGATGGAAAGTCATTAGGAATTGAAATGGTTACATGATTCTAAGTTGCTCTTTACCTTCTTGGCACATCAAAATAGCAGCTTATTTGCTATTTTCTTATGATATACTGAAGTTTTGACTTGGTAACCAAGCTCCCAAAAGGTTTTAGTTTACAAATTGGGCCAAAATTTGCCATGGATCCAAGCTTTGGAGCTATCCATGCCTCAGAGGCGTCAGAAGTTGGGTACCCTGGCTCTCTTTGATGTCTTTTGTCCCACTTGACTATTTTTTACATCAAAATAGAAATTCAGGCTTAAAGTGAGATATCCACTATGGGTGTACCAAAAGTGCATGTAAGAATACCATAATATTAAGTGCCACAAACATGCATAACACTAATTTTAGTGTATGTTAAACATGGGATTTCTCACATTCCCATTAATTTGGCATGAAAGTGCGAAAAACAAAATTTTTCATGGATCTTTTATGTGGTATTCAAGTATTTTCCATATTACCATCTCAAAGAGTTGAGTTGAGCTTATTCACTCTATTGAGCTACCCTAAGTCAAATGTTGTGTAGAATACAAATCTGGCCTTAAATCCATGGATTTACTTACTCAATAAAATGTTATTCATATTTTCTGAAATCAAAAAAGATGAATTTTGAATATATGCATGACTTATGTGGTATGCATAGTTCAGAATTTCTTTTTTAAGATAATTGCGGCCTATTTAGGTATGTAAAATATACCTCAAGGCTCACAATTGTAATTGGTTGAGAGGCTTCTTCTGGAAAATATGGAGGATTTTAAATGTTATTTTTTAATGGACATCTTCCCAATCCATATTAGTTTTATTGATCCTCCCATCTTTTCATACAATTTTGATGTTTACTCTATATTCTTGTATGGCTGTTTCCCATCTAGGCATATTTCTTGTCAGCCTGTGACTCAAACCCAGGGCACAAGCATGACAGCCAAAATACTGTAAACTAGTTGTACAACAAAATCCCAGCAAAAGATATATCTGAGCCAAACCAGCTCAAAAGATACCAAAGGGAAGAAAAAACTCACCTCCTTCCAAATATACAAGGCCCATAATCATAGGACAAAGAATAACAAAGTCATTCAAGCTCAAAGCAGTAGCTGAGCATGAACCTTAATTTTCACCTCTCATCTAAATCCAGAGAAACAGGCTGAAACCCATCAAATGGGTGTTCAAATTGAAGCTCTCAATTAGTGTTAACCAATGGTACCAGCCAAATTGAGCTAGCACCAAACCCACAGAGGTTATGTCCAAAATAAGGTCAAATAAGGGTGAATAAAATGTTGCCCTCTCATCTAACTTCTACAGTTTTAGTGTGAGATACCTGAAGTGGGGTCTTTGTGTAAAGTGATTCAGGGAAATCTGATGGTTCCATCCATTTCCCAATACCTCAACTAGAACAAAAGTTATGGAGTAAGCTAGTTCCATACAGGTCTGGAGAAAAATACATATGTGTATGATAAAAATTGAATATGGTATACCTTTTCCATATTGAATGATACCCATACCAAATGAGTAACTATTATATAGGTATCATCAAGGGCTACGCAATGAACCAAATCTGAGCTCAATATCTCAACAACTGATAAAGGTATGAAATTTTTACAGTTCAAATCCCACATTTCGGTCAATACAGATCTACTGTGGAATACCTTCCCATATCTTTGATTATGGGGTGTCAAATAGACAAAGTATCTTTTTAATACTTCAAGTTCTCATAGCACATTCAATACTGGTGTTCCATTCAGGTTCTGCACTGCATTCTATGCATCAGAAGAGGGCTATGTAGTCCCCAGATGAAAGGTTTCACCCAGTATTGCTGTAACCTGCCCAGATGTGGTTTTGAAACTACATCTGAGCCCAATACAGAGTATACAGGCTGTGAGCAAAGCAAAAGCCAGTCCTTGGAAGTGAAAATTCTTCACTTCCTCTACGTGAAATGGTCTAGAGGACCTTTTAACCCAATTTCAATTTCAAAAGGGACCTTTCTCTGCCCAAAAGAGAAATCCCCAGCCTTCTCTTGAGTCTATACCTAGTAAAACTGTCAAAAACAGTTATACCCTTGGAAAATAATCAGTTATAATTATAACTCAAAGTATTGTGGTCTTTATTATAATAACCCAATTGGTAAAGCTGCACCCAGGGTTTTCAATATCACTCACCACCACTATTTTTCTATAATAAAACCTGTAATATCTTTTGTATAATCTTTTTCATTATGATAAAATGTGTCACAGTCATAGTTTAAGTTGTGGATAGTCATATAAAAACTTTTTCATAGACTAATCCTGACATTTTGGGGACCTGGTTGTGTTTTTTTGTCTTTTTTGGACTAATTTGGCTTTAACAGTGACTTTTTCTTAATATTTTTGTTTTTAATCATTGCTTCTTTTTCTTAGGCATACAAAAGCCTTAAAAAGTTAATATATTGAATATCATCTGTTTTAGCTTTTTTGAGTGGTATATAAACATATACCACTGCGTTTTTTCCTATTTCTCTTCTACATGGTTTGATTATAATTTAATCACCACAGACTATTTTGGGTGTGTTTTTGATATAAAAACATTTAAAAAGCCTTAATAAATTGTTCCTTTTTTGAAAAAGAAACTCACTTTACTGTAAATAACAGTTTCAGAGGCATGGTTGAGAATATTGATAATTTCAATTGTCCATTACAGAACCACTTATAATATCACACTTGTTAATTACAAGCTAATTTTTGAGATATTGGGATACAAACTGTATACCATGAATCTGTGATACAGTATTTTTGACATGTGATTGATAATTTAACTTACAACTCATAATACAAGGCACAATATAGTAATATATTTCTCAGAGGCCATTCTTAGACATGCAAACACCATTCCAAGAAGTCTTAATTGACATAAATACTCTACTTTTCTGTTTCAGTGCAAGAAGGCATCATACCACTTGAAACATAGTCAAAAGGAAACACACCTGTGACACCCTCAGATATAACAGTACAGACAGGAAAAGGGAAAAGGCACAGGAAAGGCCTTATTACCACCGAAGCGTGGACACAAATAGGCACTCAGAGTAGTAGAAAAAGACAAAACTATTGATCTTTGCAAGGTAAACCAACCTTGACAATATGTACAGGGAAGATCACAGTGATTAACCCAGTCATCATTTCTAAAGGAAAATTGCCCAAAGCAGTAGAAAAAGATTTTTTACAGGAAACAGTCAAAGGTGACTACCCTAAGAACACAAAGTCTTTGACTGCCTGAAAACACTAACATGTCCCCTGTACACCACAGGAGCCTTGTAATCCCAAGGAGGCAGCCAGAGGACAGAGAAGGACTGTTCAGAATCAGAAGACCACGGTCTGGACACCATGCACACAATAATAGATGGCAGGACACTGAGGTAAATCATACCCACACTGCCATTCACCCTCCGATTAAATGGGAACCACAAACCATAGGACTGGAAGGATATGGATCAAGCTCCTCAGCTACATCAACTCCTCAAAGAGCTAATCCAATGGAGCATCAACAACAAGAGGATCAACCTAGCTTCACACTGGGCATAACTGGGATAATGCTTCCAGAAGGTATGTCTGAAAGAGATACCTCAAAAGATCTTATTTTAATTACCAAAGGATGGATTCCCAAAAGGCAGTTCAAACTCCTGGAGGGAAGGGCAGCCAGAATAAGGCAGAAACAAGCCACAATACAAGCTATAGAAGAACAACTGAACCAGAAAGAGCATACTCTGATTCCTTAGGCTCACAAGGAGTAGAACAACCCAACTCTTCAGTGGCTTCACACCATTCAGGCACCAGAAGATCAGTCACCAAGAGTCAACATTATTCAAAATCCCAGGTACTTTCCAGGAGAAGACAAGGATCAAAGGGAAAGAACAAGACTGCTTTCAACCAAAGGTAGGAAGAGTCAGACCCAATGATACAGAAGCTGTTGGACTTGGTGAAAGAAGTACACAAGAGCCAGAAATAGTCGTAAATACTTCTAATAGAATCAGAAGTCCTGCTACTAGAAATATTAACCCCACTCAGATGGAAAATGGTGTTTTCACATCTTAGAGTAACATAAACAGTAATGAACTGTGGTTACAAACGTCCCAATTTGCAGAGAAAACCCAAGAAAAGCTTGCAAATCTCCAAGAAGACAATATGAGGTTGGAAGAATTGAAAGCCTCACAAAAAATATTTTAAAACTCTTCAAGAAGGCTATGCTAAACTAAGAAAAGTCTCACAATAAACCAACTAGAGACTTAACCAAGTATTAGAGGAGCAACACCATTGCAAAAGGGACAGGGAAGGTCTGGATCAAGAAATTAACAAATTGTTTAATGTCTGTCAAAACATAAAGCCCCAACCACAAGGCAATGTTTTGGATAATCCATGCCACCAAGAGGACATCAAACCAAATGCCTTGTTGGAGTGAAAAGCAAGGTCTCCATCAAAATACCAAGATGGAGTTAACATGACTTATTCTGAGAAGGAATCACTGAAACAGCTTCCAGAGGCCTCAAGTTGGCCAAACCTCTCTGGTGTAGGACAACATGATCGCATGGAGCTCATCAGTTATATTGATGGATTCTTCATTGATGTTCCAAGAATACCAGACTACTGGACAACTTTTAGGCTAAATACAGAGATCAAAGGACATGCTAGTATTTGGTACACAAAAGTGAAACAAATCCATGGCAGAAAAAACTGGCCATGGTGGAAGAGGCAAATAGTCTAGAAGTAAAGAAATGCTACTTGAATATGGCAAAAGACCATTTCATTTGAGAATGACAAATACTAAGTGGAAGAAGATCCATGTGATTGAGGTCTTATAAAGTCTCAAAAAACTTGAAGCCATTGATCCTCAAATGAACATTAAAATGAGGAATCACAAACTCTTGACACAGATTCCAGGAGAACTAGAGCATGCAATAAAATGAAGATACAACCAGACTTGCACTCTAGATGACACTTTCAATACCTTACAAGATGTAGGAAAGAGGATAAATATAGGGAAGAACTCTCTATATAGAGGCAACAGCTTCAAAGAGAAACAGCCTTACAGGTTTGAAAAAAAAGACCAGCCCAAAGAGAAAATAGAAGATGTTACCAAGAAGAAGAACACCTGTCACAATTGTGGATCAAAATACCACTATGAAAAAAATTTCTAAAGGGAAAGAAAAAGATCTATTCCATTGAGAAAATCCCAGAGGAAGAAACCCAAGAAGAGGATTCTGAATCTGACACCATGGGTGATGCCATCAGAGAAATCTCTGATGGTGATGAAGACCCAATAGAGGAATTTATACTCAAGTACCAAGAAGAAACACAACTAGAAATTCAGGATATACATTTGGAAGCAGGCCTACCACAAGACACTTCTAATAACAAATTATGCAAACACACACGAGATTCACAAACCTTCTTAGTCACCCCAACTATGGATATGGCATATATTAATGGAACAGCCACCAAGATGACTGTATGTGCTGAAAGTGCTCAACACCCATTAATTGTGGATAGTGAAGCACACTGCTCCATAGTAGACAGAGAATATCTGGACAAAGATTTGCCTAATTGGAAAAAACAAGTCATGCCAACCTGTCACAGGGGCTCTTCGAAGTGAAGAGGGCCTGGCACTCAGTAAACTGGGACTCACTTATGGAGGGCTCAAAGATATGGTAAGAAGGAACACACTGAAGAGTGTTAAAGATAAATTGCTAAAAGAATAAATATAAGAAAGCAGCAACAAGAAATAAGAGTAAGAAATAGAAGAGCCAACCACAAAAAAGTCCAAGTCCACTGTTTCAACCTGTCAGAATGGAAAGAGAAGGGTTAATAAGGATATGGCCACCCAACTCATACTGTACAGGCAAAGAGAGAAAAGGCAAAGACTAACTTAAAATTAAATAATTATAATACCCAATTATAAGGATAAGAATAATTATAAAATAATAAATAAACTAAATTAATTAACTGGGGAAACGTCCCCAGGGGGGAGAAAGAGGGGCTGGTATATGTGAGAATCACCAGCCCTGATCCAGAGGAAGAATTTTCATGAGAATAATTGATGATTGAATTGAGTCTGGCCAATACAGGTCCTGTACAGCTGTACAGAACCTGTACAAGAGGTGTGGTGTATTTGAGTGATCATATAGTTCCATACTGGTGTATTGAAACTGTATTGGGTGAATCCAACCTGTACAGGTATTGACAGGCTGTATTGATGTACCAAGCTGTATGCATGTTTCAGAATTAAGATTGCTGAAACTGAATGCGGATGCAGATACTGGATTTGCTGATTTGGGGTGTTTGAGTGGGTGTATGAATGAATACCCTTACCCCTGATGGATGGTTGTTACAGTATCCCCCTCTTGAAACTGGTGGGCTCCTGAACACCATAATACCCTGCCACTGTTGAGTGGCATCTCATTATCCCCACATTTTTTCAAAAAAAATTCTTTTTAATTTTCTTTTCCTCTTGACCAATATCCTGAAAATCCTTCATTACTTCTTCTCTGTCAAATTCAATTGATTCCCCCCTTTTTCCAAATTTGAGTAAGTATCCCACTTCAAAATATGCATTTCTTGTCTTCTGATTCAATCAACCATGCCCTTGGGATGTGGCCTTGGGATATATCCCAGAATAAGGACCACTGAGCTCTTGTGCTCAAAAAATGATGCCCAATGAGTATGTGAAGTGTACTCATTGGGCAAGGCTGAATCCAATGGAACTTGAAAAATTTTCCTCCAGGGGTCTTGTCCCCATTGTCCATGGAAATGGCCTCAAACAGCCCTCCAAAGTGCTTTGGGCTGTGGCCTCTACCCTGATGGATCTTGACCTATTTGAATTTTTATGGCCTTTTGGGCCTTTTTGGGTGCTCTGGTGAAAATGGCCATATTATGACTTTTTGGCCATATTTGGCCTTTTTAAGCCTTTGGGGTCCTATGGTCCATGGGCCGTACGCTGCGGTCCGCGGTCCGTGGGGGTTAATGGAGGCCCCCAGGACCAAAATGGAGCCCCCGGGCCCAAATTTGCTGGGGACCCAGGGTGACCAAGGGGCCCAGAAATGGCCCAATCATAAAATTCACCATACCTGGCCTGGACTCATTGATGGGGTCCAGGGCCATCAAGATCCTGGCCTCCCCAAAGTTTCAGGGGAGGCCCTGGGTGATGAGTTCAGCCCCAAAGGGGTATGAACCTTCACCTTAGAGGCTTTGAGGGGGGGCATAATTGAGTTATGGCCCCATTTCCTTGAGGTCAAATTCTTTTTTCTTGATATGGAGTGAATTGATTCTGACGTCTTGAATCTTCTGCTTGCATATTCTTCAGCTATGAGTTCCAAACTGACTGAACTCACTGAATCTTCTCCTTCTGCACCACCACCGTCTGTTCTTCATGGTTCTGGAATCTTCAGTCGATTGTCCTCCCTTTCCATGGCGTCTTCTGGCCATTTTGATCCCTCCCAAACATATGATGGGTTCAGAGCAGTTGAAGTTCTTGATCCTGCCTGTAGTGAGTGTTTGGCCAAGGGAAAGGATTGCTTTCAACATTATAATCCTCGATCACCAAAATTCCACTTTTGCTTTGTTGGGAAGAAGCCATGCCGCCATACCGGATCAACTTTGTCCCAGGTCAGGAGACACTTATGGAGCAGGAAAGATGGGCGTTATGGGCAGGAATTCCCCATTCTTGAGGAGCCTACCCCTGATGCAACTTCTGGATTTTCTCAATGTGAGTTATTTGCATATTTTGGTTGAATTGGTGCTGATATCTTGATGTAGTGACTGGTTCCAGGCAGAGGGATGTGGCCAGATGGACTAATGTTGGAGGGTCCATTCCAATCGGTGGTAGGCCCATACACTACAGCTCAGAAATCCCAATTTCAAGGACCAATGCTGATGGAGTGGTGAAAGTAGTGAAAAAACTAAGAAGAATTGTTGATTCCCCAACAGATCCAGATGCTGAAGGAAGTGATGAGTTGGATGGTGAAGAAGTTCAAGTTATTCCTCATTCAATTGGCCATCCATCCAGCAATTCCTCTTCTCAACCTCTTGCCAACACCAGATTCCAAAGCCAAGTTATTCCCAGCACTCCAAGAACCTTCCAACCAATGCTTGCTTCCATTCCTACAACCCTTTTTCCTCCTTCACCAACTGCTTCCCACACCACCAGGCCTGCCTTGAATCCAGCAGTAAGACCATCACCAGTTCAACAGTCCAGGAACTCACCCAGAAACACCTCCCGTCAACTCCAACCTGTGGCCAGCTCCAGCAGAAGAAGAGATGGATTGTCCTCTCTGCCGTTTCCTGCCGCTCAAGTTTTTCAAAGAAGAGAACGTTGGCCTATCCGGGTTACCAGAGAAGATCCCAACGCGGCTAGTGAAAGTCAAGATGCTGTGGCCAGATTGTTCAGGAGGGTTGATAGAAATAGCAGAGAGGTGATTATGTATGCCAATGACAGGACTATTCCAGGTACTGCTTCTGAAGAGATGGCTTCAAAATTTGCCTGGTATGAAGATTAGTTGATAAGTGATTTCCAGAGAACTTTTGATGATTTGGGTAGAGATAACTGGTTTTCCTTTTCCTTGTTTGTGTTTGGTTTGCCTTCTATCCCCACTCTTATAAATACTAAAAAATGAAAAAATAATGGAACCTCCCAATACATGATTTGGGAGGGGATGCGGCTGCTTTAAAGAAATAAAAGAAAGAAAATTATACAAGTAATAAAGAAAGAAAAATAGAAGAATAAGAGAAAATGAGAGTAAAGAAAGAAATAAAGAAAAAATCCTGATGGTTGGTCCTTCTTGTGGTTAGTTGCTTGATTCTGGCCAAGAAGTGTCTGAAAAATGAAAACCAAGCATTTGATGCTCACAGAGTGGCCAAGGTGATGTTTTACAAGAGGTAGAACCCTCAGGGATGCATACCAGGAGATGGAACTTACTTTCATAACTTCCACTCCCCACCAAGCACCATAAAATTGAAAAAGATTGCCATAAATGACTTCTGAAAAGAATTTCCATAAATGACTTGAAGTAATGAATGTCTTGAATTATGATGATTGGCATAAATTGAAATGATAAATAAAAAGAAAGAAAAGAAAAACAACAAAAGGAATATTTGGCCATATCTTGATAAGGTCCAAATCGGGGGGTATTGGTGTTGTATGCTTCCTGAACCTGTCCAAAGAATTGACAAGTGCTCATAAAGTGGCCAAGGTGATGCTTACAACAACATATGGGTAGAATACCCCCTTAAAGGTGCATGCCATGAGAGGAACTTACTTTCATAACTTCTTCTCCCCACCAAGCACCATAAATCAAACTCTTGAGGTATTTGGACCAGGCTTGTCTGGATACAATGAATGGAAGTCCTTGACAAGATCTGGTGAGTTGGTAAGGTTTGAAGCTGGTTCCCAAGTGGTTCTTTCTGGGTCTTCACTGAATCCTTTCCACTCTACAAGATACCATAATTTACCTCTTTTGAGTTTTGAGTCCAGAACCTGAGCCACTTCCCATTCTTCTTGCTGCTCCACTAAAGCTGGTGGTGGCGGCAATTGATGCCGATTTGGGATAGTTGAATTCTTGAGTGGTTCTAATAAGGACACATGGAATACAGGGTGAACTGTTGTCCATTTCTGAGGCAACTTGAGGTGATATGCATGACTGCCAATCTTCTTCAGAACTTCAAAAGTTCCCGACCATCTTTCTGATAATTTCTTGGTGGGTCTTGTTGTCTTGATGTTCTTGGAAGCTAGCCATACTTTGTCCCCAGGTGAGAAATCAGGTGGAATTGCTCTATTTCTATCTGCATACTTCTTGAATCTCCTTATTTCTGACTCTAATTCTTCTTTGACAACTTGCTGTACTGATTGGAGTTTTGTTGATAACTTTCCAGCAGGTGAGTCTTGAGAAATATGGATTGAGTCAAAGCTGGGATTTCTTCATAAATGGTGAAAAAAGGTGATTGCTTGGTTGATGAATGTTCTGCATTATTATAGGCAAATTCAGCCAGAGGGAGCCAGGTGTACCAGTCATCTTGATGATAGCTGACATACATCCGAAGGTACTGTTCTAGTATCTGATTTACCCTCTCTGTCTGTCCATCTGTTTCAGGGTGAAAGGCAGTTGAAAGATCTCTTGATATCTTGAGCTGCTGACACAATTGAGTCCAAAATGATGAAACAAATAAGGATCCTCTATCACTGACAATACTGACTGGAAGGCCATGCTTGGAAAATGCATGACTAATGAAGATTTGGGCTAAGTCCAGAGCAGTGATTGTTCCATAAGCTGGAATGAAGATTGCCATTTTTGAGAATCTGTCCACAACTACCAAAATTGAATCAAAGTTGTTTGACAGTGGCAATTGAGTGATGAAGTCCATTGATAATGAATTCCAAGGACCAGAAGGAATTGAAAGAGGCTTGAGTAATCCAAACTTCTTGTGATGAGTGTTCTTGTTTCTTGAACATTGCTGACATGAGGACACATAGTCCTTGATGAATTGATTCATGCCAGCCCAATAAAAATCCCTCTTGATGAGCTTGAGGGTCTTCTCCTGGCCAGGATGGCCAGCCAATGGTGAGTCATGACACTTCTGAAGAATATTGAGTTGAAGTTCTTCATTGCTTGGGATTACCACTCTATCTTTGAATAATAATAACTTGGCTTGAGGTTCAAGAGAATAATCTGGAACTGATTCACCTGTTGCTAGTTTCTTGAGTATTTCTTTATAGTCTTTGTCTTTCCATACTTCTTTTTGAATCTTGTCCACTAAATCTGAGAAAAGTTCCACTTTGATTGAGAAGAATCTTGACTCTTGAATTCCATCTTTCTTAAGTACTTGATGAAAATTTTGAAGATTCTTGCTGATGAAGTCCACCCCCCTCTCTGGGTACACGTTGTCCCGACGTGACAAGGCATCTGGTAAAGTGGCCAGCCTGCCTTGGTGGTAAGTGATAGTGAAATGAAATTCTGAGAGAAATTTGGCCCAACGGGCCTGACGACAAGTAAGAACTTTGGAAGACATGAAATACTGCAAGGAAGAGTGGTCTGTCAAGACCTCAAAAGGATTGGAAAGAGAAAGAAGAAATGCCCTCCAGCGCTTGAGAGCCCAAACTATGCGAAGGAGTTCCTTGTCATGGATTTCATAGTTGAGTTCAGCTGGTAAGAGCTTGCGACTATCAAATGCAATGGGATGCTTTCCTGAGTCATTCACCTGACTCAATACGGCGCCCAATGCATAATCAGAAGCATCAGTCTCTACAATAGTAGGTAGAGATGGATTGAAATGGGATAAGATAGGAGAAGAGGTGAAAGCTTCTTTGAGTTCTTGAAACTGACTAAGAGCTTCCTCATTGAAGATGAAAGGAGAATCTTTTTTGAGAAGGAAAGTGAGAGAAGTGATTTTTTTGGAATAATTTTTAATGAAACAATGATAAAAATTGGCAAAGCCAAGAAAAGATTGAAGGGCCTTGATGTTTTTGGGCTGAGGCCAATTGAGGATTTGCTGAACTTTTGAAGAATCCATCTTGAGGCCATCACTTGAAACAACATAGCCCAAGTATTCCACACTTGAGGCATGGAATACACACTTGGAGGCTTTGGCAAACAGATTATTGTCCCTCAGTCTTTGGAGGACAGAGGCCACATGTTTGACATGTTCCTCCTCAGAACTGGAAAAGACCATAATATCATCTAAATAAACCACAACAAACAAATCCAAAAATTCTGAAAAAATATCATTTACTAGATTTTGGAAAGAAGCAGGAGCATTGGTCAAACCAAATAGCATGACCAAATACTCATAACTACCATATTTCGTTCTAAAGGCAGTTAAGTGCTCATACCCCTCTTTGATTCTCAGAAGGCTATATGCACCACGCCAATCTATCTTGGAGAAGATAGTGGAACTGTTGAATACGGTAAGGAGCTGGCTCATAGGAGGAACAGGGTATCTGTTCTTCCTAGTGACAGAATTGAGTTTGCGGTATTCAACACACAAACGGAGACCTCAATCCTTTTTCTTGACAAAAAGGACAGGTGCTCCTGTTGAAGAGGAGCTTGGTCTAATGAAACCTTTCTCTACATTCTCTGAAATGTAGGCCCGCAGTGTTTCTGACCCTTGATTTGATAATGAGTAGATAACACCAATTGGAGGTAGAAGACCCTCCAATTTGATATGGTGATCACAGGCGCGGTGTGGAGGAAGTTTCCCAGCTTTCACCTTGGAGAATACATCCAAATATTGGTGATAAGCAGGAGGGACTACCTTAAACACAGTTTCAATTTCTTCTGGCTCTTCCTCCTCATCCCACTTCTCCTCCAGGGATGCATGAAAAGATAAGGGAGGAAGGTCCATATCCCCTTGGAAGAGATGAAGTGAAGATATGGCAACATCTTCTCCAACATCCTTTATCTCTTCAAAGACTTCATCTCTTAATGGAAGTAATGACTGAGAGGGAATGATGGAAGGGGTGTGGACAGAAGAAGGAAGGGAAGGTATCTTAAGCTCACCAACCAGAGCAACACTGTTGACAGCAGTGGCTAAGTCATTACTAGTAGAAGGAGTAATACCACTAGAATCATAGGTGATCAATCTATTTTTCCAATCAATAATGGGATTAAAATGGTAAAGAAAATCATAGCCCAATATCAGGTCTTCTCCCTTGGTTGAATCTATGATAAAGAAGTCCCATTCAAAGCTTGGGAAGGAAGGCAAGTCAACTACCCACTTGGTATAATGGGTGATGAACAAGGCAGGGGATTCATTAGAATTCAAAATGAAAAGAGGAATCTTTTCAGGGAGCTCTGACAGAGTCAATGAGTACTTGAGAACAAAATTCTTTGCAATAAAAGAGTTTTTAGCACCAGAATCAATGAGAATACTATAAAAAATATCAGAGACAGAAGAGAAAATAAGAAATTTTAAAGATTTCTTGACACTAGTATTCAGAGTGCACAATTGTTCTCTTGAAGGAAATAAGTGAGAACCATTGAACACATCATGATTCCCACTCAGGCTTTTCCCTGCTTGCCAGGGAAGCCTCTTGATGATGACCCAGGCTTGTTCTGAGGTCTCTTGAAGCAATTTTCAATTGGGTGCTTTCCACCACAATAAGTACACAACCCCTCTTTAATCCTCCTCTCCTTTTCAGAACCGATTAATTTATTGTCCTTATTGAGGAGAGCAGCATGGGGCTTGTCCTTTGAAGCTTGAAATTGCTTGCCCTTCTTGTTCTTCTTCTGGTGAGACCTCTTTGAAGATGAGTTTAGAGGAGGCCTAGATTGATTGGATCCAATGACTGGAGGCTTCTTCTCTTGATTGCCACCCTTTTCTTTTTGCCTCTCATGATATCTTGTGTCTGATTCTAAGGTGACATCCATCAGTTCTCGAAGAGTATCAAAAGTTCCAGGGTGAGAAGCCAACTGATACAATAATCTTGATGCCAATCCTCTTCTGTAAACATGGATATAAGCTCTTCCCCCCAATCTCCAACTCTTGACATTAAGCTTCTGAAATCTGAAATGTACAAGGAAACATGACCACTTTCCTTCATCCTCAAATTGTCCAACTCTTGTTCAGCTTTCCTTACTTCATTGGGGTCACCAAACAGAGTGAATAGCTGAGATTCAAATAATGGCCAATTATTGAGGAGGTAGGAAGGGTCTTCATTGGAAATATTTGAGAGATAGGGTTCAATCCACTTTCCAGCTCAACCAGTGAGAAAAGAAGTTGAGTAAAGAACTTTCTTCCTGTCAGAGAAGAAATTTGCTGGATCATTATGGAAGATTAATTGACAGGATTGGATAAATCCTCTCAATTTATGAGCTTGAGTACCATCAAAAGAATCAGGTGCCTTCATGGATGGAGTCTTGAAAGCAGGGGCTTTGGAATTGTCCCTGGGAGAAACTGCTTGAGTGAGTTGCCCCATGAATTGAGTCATCTGCTCCATTATCTTGAGGAGACTTGGATCAGTTTGAGAGACAAGAGGTTGACTAGAAAGGGCTAGATTAGAACCCTGAGGCACCTCTGTAGCATTTGCCAAGGCATCTGCCACTTCAGTTTCCCCAGAATCTTCCTCTTCCACAGACTCTTCCCCCTCTTCATCTTCAACTTCCCCTTTTCTTGCTCTTTCACCTTCAGACATGCCAGGGTAGCCACCCAAAAGTCCAGAGAAAGATCTTGATCTTCTAGATTTCATTCCACCTCTTCTTGAGGGTTCTGCTCCTTCCATTGGTGGTCCTCTGTCCAAATTTGCACTCAGTTGATGAACTGATGGTGTGCGGTCAAGAGGAGCCCTTGCTGTAGGAGTGAGAACAGCTTGAATTCTTTGGGATCTAGTATTTTTGGCTGGGGGACTATGCTGAACTGGCATTTTGAATAAAATGAAATAAAACTTGGTGATACTTTGAATAAACTAAGGCTTGACCAAAACAATCAAATGAGAATCTTGATGAACTTGAGAAATCAATCAACAGTCTTGAAGTGAATCAATATGAATAAATCTTGAAGAGTGAAGATGACAAAGTCAAATTCTTATGAACAATCAATTTCAATCAATAAGTCAAATCAAGTGCATCAAGCCAATTCAAAATCAAATCAATTAAGCCTTGGGGAATTCAATCAATATCTTCAAAAATCAATTCAATTTTCTTGAGGAATCAAATTCAAATCAATAAATCAAATCAAATCTTGAGGATAAATCAGCTATCTTGAGGAATAAAATCAAGTCAATCAATCAAATCAATCAAAGTCAAATCAAAGTCAAATCAAAGTCTTGAGGTGAAATCAATGTCTTGAGGAATCAATCAATAAATTTGAGAAATTTCAAAACCAAAATCACTGAATACCCCAAATCAATAAAATCCCTGAATGATGAATCAATTAACCCAAATAATTCCACTCAGATAACCTGATAAAAACCTGAATTCAGACAAAAGGGAAATGAGAATGATAAAGAATAAAGTGAAATGGTCAGCAGAATTTTTTGAAATGGGAAAAAGAATCAATTTTCATTTTGAATGAAATGAATGAGATGAAAATTGATGAGAGAGAAAAAATCATAAAAAATCATAAAAAATCATAAAAAGGTCATAATTGAAGAATGAGAGAAATTAATAAAATGAATGAAAGAAAGAATCAAATATGAGTTAATTAATTTAATGTCACAGGGGCTCTTCGAAGTGAAGAGGGCCTGGCACTCAGTAAACTGGGACTCACTTATGGAGGGATCAAAGATATGGTAAGAAGGAACACACTGAAGAGTGTTAAAGATAAATTGCTAAAAGAATAAATATAAGAAAGCAGCAACAAGAAATAACAGTAAGAAATAGAAGAGCCAACCACAAACAAGTCCAAGTCCACTGTTTCAACCTGTCAGAATGGAAAGAGAAGGGTTAATAAGGATATGGCCACCCAACTCATACTGTACAGGCAAAGAGAGAAAAGGCAAAGACTAAATTAAAATTAAATAATTATAATACCCAATTATAAGGATAATAATAACTATAAAATAATAAATAAACTAAATTAATTAACTGGGGAAACGTCCCCAGGGGGGAGAAAGAGGGGCTGGTATATGTGAGAATCACCAGCCCTGATCCAGAGGAAGAATTTTCATGAGAATAATTGATGATTGAATTGAGTCTGGCCAATACAGGTCCTGTACAAGAGGTGTTGTGTATTTGAGTGATCATGAAGTTCCATACTGGTGTATTGAAACTGTATTGGGTGAATCCAACCTGTACAGGTATTGAAAGGCTGTATTGATGTACCAAGCTGTATGTATGTTTCAGAATGAAGATTTCTGAAACTGAATGCTGATGCAGATACTGGATTTGCTGATTTCAGGTGTTTGAGTGGGTGTATGAATGAATACCCTTACCCCTGATTGATGGTTGTTACACAACCAAGGCTAAGAGCTTTAAAAGTGCATCAGGGAAGATGACATCCATTGGGTCCAATATCAAAGAGATAATCATACCCAATCAGAAAAGTTAAATTAGACTCAACCCAGAGCTTGTAGTGCTTGAGGATTCTCACATCCAGGGATTATTAGTGGGAACAGGCTATCAGAGGATGTATGGCATAGAAATTTACAATATTAAAAATAGGCACATTACACTAGGTACAAACAAGGAAAATTAATTTTCCCTTGATATATACCAGTTGTAAAACCAAGACCCTTTAGAGGAATTAATCAATGAATTCAAAGAAGGGCAGTCCAGTACTAACCTCACCAGTAAACAAAAGCTCAGTGTACTGAAATTTGTGAGGAAGAACAGACCAGCCTTTTCCATTGGTGAAGAACCCTTGGGAAAAATCAGAGGCCTCAATATAGAACTATAGCTAGATGTGGAAAGACCTTATCCACCCATTCTCAGAACACATCAATATCCAGAAAGCCTGGAAACTAGGGAAGAAATTAAAGAATGTCAATGAACTCCTAGATAGGGATGACATTAGGAAGATAGGACACAATGAAATATGGGAACTAACCACAACTGTCCTTATCACTTGGCATGATGGCAAGTCTAGGTTGTGTGGATATTGCATAGCACTGAATAACTACACCAAAGCAGATAGCTACCCTATACCAAGGATACCCCATTCTATAGAAAAATTGGAAAAAGCCAAATAAATCACTAAGGTGTATTTCATGAAAGGCTTTCACCACAATGGAGTTAAACCAAACTCCATGAAGTTACTTGGAATGATATTCCATATGGGTATATATCAGTACACCTGTATTCCTTCAGGCATCAAAAATGCACCAGCCCACTTCAAAAGGATGATGGGCACAATATTTTAACACAAAATATTGGAAGGATGGATGGGAGGATATGTTGATGATATCATTTTATACTCAGAGACATGGAAAGACAATGTGCAATAAATAGACAGAGTACTAAGTAAATGAACACCCATCAATCTGAAAATTTCACTCGAGAAGTGCAATTTTTCCCAACAATAACAATTGGCACTAGGATATAAAGTCTCAGGCCTTAGCCTGGACATAGACCAAAACCAATTAGCAGCAGTACTGCAGAAACAAGCACCTAGAAAAATCAAAAAGATGAAATATTTTCTTGGATTGGCTAGCTACTACAAAAATCACATCTAAAGCTTTTCTCATATAACTAGTAGTTTATACAAGTTATGCTCAAAAGATATAGTTTTTAAAATAACCAAGGAAAGGAGAGATGCATGTGAGAGGATAAAACATGAGCTCACAAATGCACCTGTTCTTATATTCACTGACTTTGAATTACCATTCAATTTGTGCATAGATGTAGCTTGCAGTCAAGGATTGGGAGATGCCCTTCACCAAAGACAAATTGTTGATGATGAACCAAGGTGAGCATTAATATGCTACATCTCCAGGAAACTGAAAGACTCAGAGGCTAGGTATGGATCAAATAAGACTGAATTATCTGGAGAGTGCAGTCTTTAACATCTACACAGACTTCACATCACTCAAATATTTACTTAGCATGAAAACTACTAATAGAAACATGTTGATATGGCAAATAGCAATTCAATAGTATAGAGGTAATATGACCATAATATAAAAACCAGGGCAAAAGCCACACTAAGGTTGATAGCCTCAGCAGATGGCAATTGGATAATGTCAAAAGAAACCCGGCTCATGACCCAGAAGTAGCTGACAAAATTCCCATCCATTTCATGGAAATAGACAGGAGGAACAAATTCAAATTTTCTGACTGGGCACCAGAATTTGGTACCTCAGACAGTGATAACACTGAACCAGAAGGAACAGAAACTCCTATATTGGAAAAAAGCTACTCAGAACTACATAATCAATTTTCCAGCTCAGTTACCAAAATATATTCCAAACACAAAAAGTGTAGCATATTTTTGCAAATCCTTCAACAGAAATACAGGATCCCAGAGCTGGAATAAAATTTAGAGGAACCCTGGTTGAGGGAATTCAAGAACAACAAGTTTCTACTTAAAGGTGGAGTTCTGTACCATAGGGAGAAGCACACCTGTGGACTCACAGTGATAGAAAGAGACCATATTTCCCTAATCCTGCAAAAATACCATGATTTCCCCCATATAGGACACATGAGTGAAGAGAGGAAAAAAGAGAGGGTAGCAAGCACAGCTTGGTGGCCTCAATGGGAACAAGAGTTGAGTGAATACATCAACACTTGTGAAAGATGCCAGAAGGAAAATAGGAAACATGGGAAGAAGTATGGATTACCTTAGCATATAGAAGAAACCAAACACCCATGGTAAACCATCAATATGGACTGGGTTACAGGACTTGTCCTAGGAGGAAAAACAATTCAATGCTTGCCTAGTTATAGCCGACAGGTACAGTAAAAGTTTCAGATGCCCACCATGCCACAAAGAGGATACAGCCATGGACACAGCATTGATATTCTGGAATAAAATCATAGCAACCTGTGGAGTACCAAAAAACATTATTAATGATAGGGACCCAAAATTCACATCAGAAATTTGGAATAACCTTTATGAGATTCTTGGAACAAAACTTGCATATTCTACAGTCTACCACCCACCCATAGATGGTGTGGCTGAAAGGATGATCCAAACAATGGAGGACATCATTAGAGGATTCTGTGCATGTGGAATGGAATACAAAGACCATGAAGGGTACACCCATGACTGGGTTACACTCCTACGAGAAATTCAGCTGGCTTACAATACCATCCTACACTCTACCACAGGGAAGTCACACTCACTGGTGGAAAAAGGATGGAATCCCTGACTGCCTGTGGATCACTTGAAGGAAAATCTTCTTACCATCCACCTCACTGCCAAAGACTTCCATGATATGTGCAAGAAGGCATGTGACACAGCTTCTAGATGCATAGCTGAGGCAAAGGAATACAACAAGAGATATGCCAAGACACAGAAGGAGCCAGACTTCAAGGAAGGAGACCAAGCGGCAGTGTCTAATATTAAAGGCCCAAAGAATGAGAGACTCATTTTTGGGACCATTGACTATCATTAGATTGATAGGAAAAAATGCAGTGCAAGTCCAGCTCAGAAAGGAATTCTCCAGGAAACAACCTGTGATCCCAGTAAGTCTAGTGAAACCTTACAACCAAACAGGAGAGGATACATTCCCCTCTAGAAGCAAGAACCCTACTCCCCAAGAAATAGTGGGAGGAGAAGACTCCCTTGGCCCAGTGAAGAAAATCATTGAGGCGAGGAAGATCAGACTTAATGTAAAGGACCATAGACAATCTCTGATCATATTTAAAAACCAAACAGCTGAAAAAGGTAAATGTCTAGCTGAAGATTCTATACCACATGGTGACTTTCACCTGAGAATATTCAGAGCTTCTAGGAGGGCTGAATATGTCCATGGGGTCCAAGGAACTTAAAAATGGATATTTTACCCCTTTTTTTGCACCAACCTGGAGTTTTCCCAGGACCAAAATGAGGAACCTCCACCAGGGTTGAAGGAGAGGCTACCAGATTGAGGAAAGAGGGGTCCTTAAGGTTTTTGGGCCCCCTTTTGAAGACTGCTATGGGGTCCACAAGAGTTTTTATGGCCCAAAATTGATTAATTGTTTTTGAGAATTCTTGGGCTTTTCCTGAATGAAATTGAATTTTTCCCATCTTGGATCTAGAAAATTCACTCCAAGCTTACTCCACTCACTGAATTTTCTCCTGCACCACCACCTTATGTTCTTCATGGTTCTGCTTTCTATATTCAATTTGGCTCACCTTTGTCAATTCCCTCTTCTGGCTGTTTCAATTTAACTCAATTCCATTATTACTTGAAGGTGTTTAAAGTGTTGGATGCTTCCAGTATCAAGTGCTTGAAGATGTAAGCTTGTGACTCAAAACTAGAGCACAAGCATGACAGCCAAAAAACTATAAACTAATGGTAGAACAAATTATCACCAAAAGATGGTGCTGAACCAAACCAGAAAAAAAGGTATCAAAAGAAAGAGAAAAATCACCTCTTTCCAAGTATAAAATTCCATAATCATAGGAAAAAAATCACAAAGTTATTCAATATCAAAGCAGTCACTTATCATAAAACTTAATTTTCACCTCTAATCCAAGATCCAGAGAAAGAGGCTGAACTCCATCAAATGGGTGTTCAAATTGGAGCTCTAAATGAGGGTTATCCACTGGTGCTAGCTAAATTTAGCTAGCACAAAAACTACAGAAGCTATGGCCCAAATAAGGTCAAATAAGGGTGAATTAAATATTCACCTCCCATCTAACTTCCACAGTTTTAGGGTGGGATAGTTGAAGTGGGGTATTTTGAGAACGAGAACAATTAGGGCTATCTGATGGTTCCATCTATTTCCCCATAACCCAAGTAGAACAAAATTTATGGATCCAGCTAGTTCCATACAGGTCTATAGAAAAATACTGTCACAACCATGGCAATTCACCCTCTTGGACCTCAATATGGCATATCCATGCCATTTCCAACTTATGGCAATTTTGCAATATCCATAATCATTGGTCAAATTGGCCATTTCCCTTTTTTGGCCTTTTATGGTAATTTCACTATCTGGGCCCAACTTGGCCCCTTCATCATCATCACACCTTTCCTGGCCAGGTTTTGCTTTTGGGAAGTCTTTTTTATTTTCCAGTCAACAGGGAAAATACAGCACAAAAGCCTGTATTTGGCTTTTTGAGCTTAAAATATAGATTTGTGCATTTTGTGAATTTTTGCTGTGTTAGCCATTTTAGGTCATTTTCCCACATAATATAGGAAATAGGCCCAAATGGCCATATTAGGCCATTTGGGGCTTAATTTCAAGAGTTGCGCATTTCTTCAAATTTTGCACAAATATATTTTTGAAGTTGTATGAGCTGTGTTTGGCCAAAGCGCCAAAAATGGCCAAATCACACAAAAGACACTCTTTCACCTTTGAAGCCACTCAACCCCATTTTTTACTCTTATCCTCCTGGCATTAATCCAAAAGACCTTCAGCCATTTCCAACCTCCAATAACCAAAAGTGCCATAAATGGTGTTATACACCATTCTGCATCTTTTTTCACCAGAAATCCAATGGCACCAATATCAAATTGTTATTTTAACATTCCATCAGGTAATCAAGGCATCATGTCATCCAGGGGATTCATGAAGGCTCAATGACAAGTGTTAATCTCAAATACCAATGATTCCATTAAGCAATCTTTGGTTATCCTCATTCACAGTATTCCTCCAAGGGAATACTGGCAATTCATTATCAAGGGATATTCAAGAGGCAGTTCTAAAACAATCTGCCAAGGGTCAGTGCTCCATCAATCCACCTTGGCAACCACATTAATTGAATACAGTCTGTATTCATCAAGGCCTGTATTCTATTAATACACCATGGGAATTACATTCAACCCAGTTCATTTCCCAATTTGGCAAGGTATACACTTCATCAAGCAGTCAAATACACATTCCAGGATTCAATACAGACCAGATGTCAGCCTGAAGGAGTCAAGATCTCAACCTTTCACATATACCAGCCTCCTTTGACCCTGGGGGATTTTTCCCCCAGTTGATTAATATATATTAATTTTATTTGATCTTTATCTTCTTTTCATTCTTTCGAGTGAATACTGATTTTATCAAGTAATATCTTCAGCACCTTTTTCTTGTCCTTCTTTTCCTGTCAATACATATTTGGTGGTTGTATCCTTACTAATTCCATTGTTCATTTTTTCAGGTTAAAACAGTGATTAAGGACTTACTTGGTTGGCTCTTTGGCCATTTGGATTCCCATTTATCTTTTTGCATCTCATCTTTATACTTTCATTCTTCTTAGAAAAATTTATAATTTTATTTTATTTGTTTATTCTTTTGAGTCTCCCAAGTGAGTTCCCTGATTGCTGAGTGCCAGGCCACTCTTGTTCTCCACTAGAGCCCCTGTGACATTATATTAATTAACTCATAATTTCTTTTCATTCTGTTTATTCTTTATTTATAATTTTATTCACTAATTTAATTGAAATTTTGACTCTTTAATTCTTATGAAATTTATGATTCATCATCACCTCTCAATTTTCTCTCATTCATTCTTAATTTTGACAATTTAAAGCTGACCCACTTTCTTTTTTTGTTTTCTCTTTTAAATTGTATTGCAAATCATCAAGTTTATTTCATTAATAATTCAGGTGTACTCTTAATTTTCATTTGATTTTCAAATTTATCATCAAAATTGATTCAGACCCATTCTTCACATCAAGATCCATATTTATTGATTCTTCAAGAATTTTGATTTCAAAGAAGAACTCACTTGATTTGATTTTATTGATTTATTTTACATAATTGATATTAAATTCAAGAAAATTAATTTACCTGAAGATTTCATTTGATTTTGCTGATTTTTCACATCAAGAATTTTGACATAAATTGATTTTGCCTCAAGAATTCATTTGATTGATTGATTTTTTGCACGATTTTGATGTTGATTGATTGACTTGCAGATTTCATTTTGATATTGATTTAGCTCAAGATTTAATTCTTATTCATTGATTTTCTTCATGACATTGATTTTGATTTTGATTTCAACTTGAAATTTCCTGTTGATTTGCCTCAAGCTTTTCACAAATTTTTGATATCTATTAATTGAATTTCATTATTATTCCTTAACTCATGCCTGTTCATCATGCACCTCCTCCAAGACAGACAATATCTCAGGCTGTTCTCACTCCAACTCCAGGAGCTCCCCTTGACAGCAACCCAGCAGTTCCTCAACTGAGGGCCCATTTTGGAAGGAAGGAAGAGGGCCAAGAGGATAAAGCTCATTTTCAGGAGTAGTTGGAGGCTTTCCAGGACTCTCAAGGACCACCTTCAAAGGTCCTGATGAATATGGGAAGAGGAGGAGGAGTATTCTGTGGAAGAGGAAGATTCTGAAGGTACTGAAGGTGTTCCTTCTCCTGTGGGATCACCCCAAGGTACTGGAGGGCCAACTGTAGCCCAGTCTGATCATCCTGTCTCTCATCAGTCTGAACCATCCTCATTGGCCCTCATCCAGAGAATGACTCAAATTATGGCCAATCTTCAAGAAGCTTCATCCTCTGAAGCATCAAGACACCATCTATGAAGGGACCAGAATGCTTTGATGGGACTCAACCCTTCAAAGTCAGAAGTTTGATTCAGTCTTTTCAATTGATTTTCCATAATGATCTGGAAAATTTCTCTCACAAAAAAAATAAAGTTCTCTATGCCACCTCATTTCTCTTTGGCAGGGCTGAAAAATAGATTGAGCCTTATCTTTCCACTCTCACCAATCAAGACCCAATCTACCTTCTTCATTCATTGAAATTATATTAATCTCAACTCTTCACCTTCTTTGGGGACCCAAATGAAGTCAGAAAATCTGAAGCAGAATTGGATTCCTTAAGAATAAATGAAGGTGGGCATGTATCATTATACATTCCTGATTTCAGAAGTTTGGTCGCAATAATTGAAGATTGGGGTGAAAGAGCCCTCATCCATTATTTCAGGAAGGAATTGCCCTCCAGGATTTTGGATCAATTGGCCTCCTATCCTTCAAGAATTAACTCTCTTCAAGACTTAATTGATATTACCCTGAAGCTTGTTATCAGGTACCATGAGAGGCAAAATGAAAAGAGTCATCATCAAGAGAAGAAGCCAGAAGCCTCAAAGTGAAATTCTTCTCATCCTCAAAACTCTTCAAGCTCAACTCAAAAGAAGAAGAATTCTCAGAAGAGGGACAAGCCCCATTCTTCTTTATTGAATAAAGATTTCAAGTTGATGAATTCTGAAAAAGAAAGAAGAATCAAGGAGGGGTTATGTACCTATTGTGGTGAGAAGCATATTCTTGAGTCTTGTTTCAAAAGACCTCAAAACAAGCTTTCCCAACTGTAAGGCAAATTTCACAGCCAGGGAAAAGCCTGAGTGAAGATAATGTCGTGTTCAATGGTCTTCACTGTTTTCCATCCAGAGAAAAATTGTGCATTCTGAATACTGGTGTCAAGAATTCTCTCAAATTCTTTGTTTTTTCTTCTCTTTCTGAGGTTTTTTACAGTATTCTCATTGATTCTGGTGCTATCAACTCATTAATTGCAAAGGGGTTTGTTCACAAGTATTCTTTTACTATATCAGAACTCCCAGAGAAGATTACTCTTATCATTCTGGACTCTTCAGAGTCCCCTTCCTTCTCTGTGACTCACCATACCAAATATATGGTTGAGCTCCCTTCCTTACAAAGCTTCAAATGGGACTTTTTTGTCATTGATACTCCCAAGGGAGAAGACCTCATATTTGAATTTGACTTTCTCAATCATTTTGATCCATTTATTGATTGGAGGCAAGGGCTTATCACCTGTAATGCTGAACAAAAGGACTCTTATGATCCTTCAAAATCTTTCAGTAATGACTATTCTTATGCCAAATCAGGTGCAGCTCTGGTTGGTGATTCTAGAACACCATCATTTCCAACTTCTGTCCATATTCTCTCCCTTAATTCCCATCAGTAACTACCATCCCCTAGAGATGAAGTCTTCAAAGAGATTCAAGATGTTGGGGAAGATAATTCTGTATGTTCACTTCATCTCTTCTTTGGGAATATGGACCTTCCCCATTCACCTCATCATGACTCCCTGGAGGAGTTGTGTGATGAAGAGGAAGATCCAGAAGAAATAGAAACTGTGATTAAGGTTGTTCCTCCTGCTTATCACCAGTACTTGGATGTAGTCTCCAAGGTGACAACAGATAAAAAACTTCTGCTCACCCTGCCTGTGACCATCATATCAAGCTGGAAGGGTCTCTACCTCCAGTTGAGGTTATCTACTCTTTATCAAATCAAGAGTCAGTTACACTCAGGGCCTAAATTTCAGAGAACGTAGAGAAATGTTTCATCTTGCCAAGCTCCTCTTCAACAGGAGCACCTGTCCTCTTTGTCAAAAAGAAGGATGGTGGCCTCTGTTTGTGTGTTGATTACTGCAAACTATATGTTGTTACTAGGAAGAAGAAGTATCCTGTTCCTCCTATGAATCAGCTTCTTACAGTCTTTAATTCTTCTTCTATCTTCTCCAAGATTGATTTGCGTGGTGCATATAACCTGCTCAGAATCAAGGAAGGTGATGAACATTTGATATGTTTTAGAACTAAATATGGCAGTTATGAGTATCTGGTTATGCCATTTGGGCTCACCAATGCTCCTGCTCCTTTTCAAAACCTTGTCAATGATATTTTTTATGATCTTCTTGATATTTATGTTGTGGTCTGTTTGAATGACATTATGCTCTTTTACAAATCTGAGGAAGAACATGTCACTCATGTTTCCACTGTTCCTTCCAGACTCAGAGCCAATAACCTCCTTGCTAAGGCCTCCAAGTGTGTGTTTCATGTTTTTAGTGTAGAGTACTTTGGTTATATTGTTTCTTCTGAAGGCCTCAATATGGACCAAACAAAATTCCAGAACATCCTTGATTGGCCACCTCCAAGAAACCTCAATGCTCTCAAATCATTCCTTGGCTTTGCCAACTTTTAGCGCTATTTCATCAAGAATTATTCAAAGAAAATAAGCTCACTCACAAGTTTCCTCAGGCAATATTCCGGTTTTCCCCTCAATTAGGAAGACTTTAGAAATTTTCATCAAATCAAAGAGGCTTTCACCATTGCTCCAATCCTTTTCCACTTGACTCATTCTCTACCCACCATGGTAGAGACTGATGCTGCTGATTATGCCTTGGGTTCTGTACTAAGTCAGTTCTCTCACTCAGGAAAACATCCCATTGCATTTAATAGTCACAAGCTTTGTCCAGCAGACCTCAAATATGAGATTAATGACAAGGAACTTCTTGGAATAGTCTGGGTGCTCAAGCGCTGGAGAGCATTTCTCCTTTCTCTTTATTCCTCCTTTGATAATTCATTTCATCAAAGATTCTCACTTTCCATCAAGCCTGCTGGGCTGAATTTCTCTCTGAATTCCATTTCTCAATCACTTACCACCCTGGATGCTTGGCTACCCTTCCAGATGCATTGTCACGTTGGGAAAATGTTTACCCAGAGAGGGGGGGAAATTTCATCAGAAAGAATCCAATGAACTATCAAAAAAGAATAAAACAAGCCAAAATTCAAGCCTCAAAATTCTTTGCAGTCAAGGTATATATATTTTCAAATTTAATTTATTCAATTCAGAAGGCACCATGGCATGATTCTCAATATAGAAGTATTCTTCAAGATTTGGGTAAAGGTAAATTTGTCCAAGATTATTCTCTTGATTCCTCTTCCCAACATCTCCTATTCAAAGATTGGGTGGTGGTTCCAAATGACCACACAATTCAACTCAGCATACTTCAAAAGAGGCATGACTCTCCTGGAGCTGGAGATCCTGGCCAAGAGAAGACTCCAAAGCTTGTCAAGCAGGCTTTTCACTTGTCCAGCATGACTCGATTTATCAAGGATTATGTCTCATGCTGTCAACAGTGTTCAAGAAACAAATATATTCATTACAAGAAGTTTTGACTTCTCAAACCTCTGCAAATTCTAAATGGTCCTTGGATTTTTCTTTGAATGTATTTCATCACTCAATTGCCACTGTTAAGTTCTTTTGACTCAATCCTTGTCATAGTGGACAGATTCTCAAAACTGAAAGTTTTTATTTCAACAATGTCTTTCATAACTTCACTGTATTTGGCCCATTTATTCATCAAGAATATTTTATCAAAGCATGGACTTCCTTCAAGCATTTTTAGTGATAGAGGTTCTCTTTTTGTTGCTTCCTTTTGGACCAATCTTTGTCAGCAGCTCAAGATTTTAAGAGATCTGTCAACTGCTTACCATCCAGAAACTGATGGACAGATGGAGAGGGTAAATCAGAGACTAGAACAGTAGCTTTGGATGTATGTCATCTATCATCAAAATTATTGGAACACTTGGCTCCCTCTAGCTGAATTTGCCTACAATAACTCTGACCAATCTTCAACAAAAAAATCACCATTTTTCACTGTTTATGGAAGAGATCCTCATTTTGACTCAGTTTAAATTACTCAAGATACTCTTTCTGGAAAGTTATCAACAAAAATCCAATCAGTAAAGAAAGATGTCAAGAGAGAACTTGAAGTTGCCATAAACAGGTTTAAGAGGTATGCAGATAAAGGTAGAGCAAGTCCACCTGTTTTCAATCCTGGTGACATGGTATGGCTTTCTTCCAAGAAAATCAAATCAACTAGACCCACCAAAAAACTGTCTGAAAGATTGTTGGGTCCTTTTCCAATCTTGAAAAAAGTCAGCACCTATGCCTACCACTTCAATCTCCCATCTTAATGGAAGTCCATCTACCCAGTCTTCCATATCTCACTCTTGGAACCAGTCAAGAAATAAACAATACCACATTGGCATCAAGAGCCTCCTCCTACAAAATCCTGGAAGAAGAAGAGGGAGGAGAAGTCTCTCAAATACTGGACTCAACACTCAAGAGAGGAAAACTATTGTACTTGGTGGAATGGAAAGGTTTTGGTCAAGACTCAGAACAATCCACTTGGGAACCAACTAAAAACCTCAAGAATTGCCCTCAACTGGTTAAGGATTTTCATTCTTTATATTCTGACAAGCCAGGACCCAATTCTTCAAGAGATTGATCATTTTAGGGTGCTTGGTGGGGAGAGGTATTAGCAAAAGAAAGCACACTCCTGGTATTCACCTTAAGAGGTATTCTACTCTTTTTTTTGTAAGCATCAGCTTGGCCACTCTGTGAGCACTCTGCAATTTTTGGACACAGATCTTTGGCCTAGCTTTCAACATCAATTTCAAGATTATGCAAGTTCTCACTTGGGAAAATGGACTATTCCTTTTCTTGATTTCCTTCCAAGTCTTTCCAATTCCAATTCATTCTTTCAACCAATTTCTTTTCTTTTTATGGCACTGGCGGAAGTGGTAATTACCAAAACTCAGTTCCTCTCCTGGTGTGCACTTCCCTGAGGGGTCTACAATCTTTCAAAAAATGGCCTTGGCCAATCTGTGAGCACCTAGCCTCAAATCTTCTTTTCCAGGTCCTTAGACAATTCAAATAAATTGTCAACATCAGTGATCAATATTGGTAACCCCTCGAAATTCATTTCTACTTATAACTTTTTCATTTATTTTTTTGCTGCATTCTTTTATTTTTATTTTACTTTCATTTTAAATTTTTCTTTTAATCTTGTCAACTGTCATGACCAAAATCCTCATTCTTTTCAAATCACCTCAATCATGAAGCCAATTTCAAAAGAAGATCAAGCAAGTCATGTGTCATATGCCAATTTTTCAATATCAGTCTCAAATTTTATTTCTCAACAGAACTCCTCCTTATGCCTCTCTCAAAATCCTTCCAATAGCCTCAACAGGCTTCACCTTTTATTGGTGCTCAGGAGCTCACCATTTCAAGGTGGGGGGTACTGTCACAACCATGGAAGTTCACCCTCTCCAACCTCAATATGGCATATCCATGCCATATCCAATTTATGGCAATTTGGCCATATCCATAATTTCAGGCTGAGTCTATGATAAATCTAATAAAGACCAATTACAAGCATTAACTATGACTGTGACACAGTGAAAATGATTGAAAAAGTTTGTTTTGATGATAATAAGGGTTGACAATGAGGTATAAAGGGCTTTAATATTGAGGAATAGTGGTGGTGAGTGCTGTTGGAAGCCCTGGTTTCAATAATTAGCAGTTGTTTTACTATAATAACTACTACAATGATTGATATTATAATGATAACGTGATTATTTTCCAAGAGTATAGCTGTCTTCAACAGTTGTACTCTTTAGGAACTCAAGAGAAAGATGAGGAAACCCTTTCTGGTGTAGAAAAGCCCCCTTTTTATCCGAAACTTGGGTGAAAAAGTCTTCTAGGCCTTTCCACATGGAGGAAGTGATAAATTTTCACATCCAAGAACTGGCTTGTGGTTTTCATAAGGCTGGTATAGCCTTTATTGGGCTCAGATGTGGTTTTGAAAGCACATCTGGGCAGTTTTCACCAATACAGGGTGAAATGTTTCATATGGGGAACACACAGCCCTCTTCTGATGTGTAATATGCATAGAATGCTGTAGAGAACCTGTATGGTACCCCAATATTCACCAAACTATGAGGTATTTAAGTATAAACAAGCTCATTTGTCTTTTTGACACCTCGTAATCAGAGTTATGGATACTATCTCACAGTAAGGCAGTATTGGTCTAACTGTGGGATTTTGACCTTAAAACTGCCATAAATTTGTCAGTTTTTGGAATAGAGAGCTCAGCGTTGGTTAATTGTGTAGCCCTTGATGTGCTCTACACAATTTTACCTCATTAAATATGGCAAAATTATGCCATGTACAAAATGTTTGTACCTATGTGTGATCTGTTTAAAATCTGTATGGAGCTTGTTTTCCCCATAGCTTTTGTTCTAGATGAGATATGGGTAAAGAGATGGCACAATCAGGTATCCCTGATAGTTCTCTTCCCAAAATGACCCAGCTTTAGGTATCTCACACTGAAACTGTAAGGTTTGACTATGAAACAATAAGTAAAAATTACTAATATTTTACTTATTGTACTATGAATGTCCTTATTAATGAAATAAATAAGATAAAAATAATTATAATAATAAAGAATTATTATAATTATGGCGTAAGAATAATTATATTATTAATAAGAATGTAATAATATAATTTATATTATAAAATATAATATAATAAAATAAATATATTAATATAAAATAATTAATATACTTAAAAGCACTTTATTATTGTTACAAACAAATAATAAAGGCAGAAAAAATTGTTTTTGATTAATAACAAACAGTTAATAACAATAATATTACTAATATTAAAGCTATAAGTTAATATAAATACTATTTATATTAATTAAAGAATTATTCAAAGAATAATATAGAGAAAATTATTAATATAAGAGAAAATAACCTACTTTTAACACTTAATATAATAATTTTGAGATATTCTACGCCAAATAATGTAAATACAACTTATACAAATTTTATTTACAATAAAAAATAGAGAAATTACAAATATTCTTGATATTTTACGTGGAAATGAGTTTTAGAGAGAATTTTTAACAAAAACAGTTAAACAAATGATTTAATCACATCAAAATTGATGATTATAATAAAGATGACCATTGGTCTTTAATAATATAAAAGTTTTATATATAAAGAATAAAGATATTACCTTTTTGTTTGTATTTATTTAATGTTTTTGATGCATCTGAGGGGAAAACATAGCAGACAGAGCTCTATTTATAGTAAATACCTCCCTCCTAGAGTCCAAAAGGCTTCTAGTAGACGTTTACTGATCATATCCACTGGAATTTATCAATATTTTAAGTTTGGGTGATGATTACATCATGATCAACCTCATTACATCACTATCATGCCATTATTTAGAGTTATCACTATAGCTCTAAGTCTGATGACGTCAAAGGCTTGGCAGAACCCCAAATCTCATGGACTTTGTTAGTTTTAATCATAAACTAATAATATTAACCAATTTTAACACTTATATGACTGTTAAACTTAATTTAAGGTTACAGTGTGTGATCATAAATGATCATATTAAGCTCAAACTTTGATCCTTAATAACCTTTAATATTTACACGCTAAAGCAATTCAGAGAGTGAATTCTGATAGCTTGACCTAACCTTATTATGCTTTCAAGAGCATTTCATTACATCATCAAAACTCTATTTTTGATGATTTTTCTTGTAACTCATATTTTCTGTCGAAATTTAATATTTTAAACTTCAAACTATGATTTCAACGGGTTATACCTTGAATATTATAATAAAAAATACATCATTCTTCACGAATGAACTAGTAGAATCCAACTGTCTACTTTTTATTTTAAGCTTGGACCACTTTCACAACAAAGTGGTCAACAGCTCTGTTGATTTTAATCAATAATTCCTTACAGATTTTAACCTTGTTTATAGCTTGTGAAATAAACTTCATATCTGTGTTCCTACATTAATTACGCGATGACTTTATTTTTGGTTCATCACTCTATCATGTATAATTCAAGAGATATTAGCTAAAATCCTTGAATATATGTGTTGACCAAAAAAGTGCATATATTCAGGTTAATTCCTTAAGTATTGGTTTTGAAGCTTAGCTTATTAATTGTTTTATGTGTGGATGTTTATGGAAAATCTAGTGGTACCATTATTTTTACATTTTGCTCCATTAGTGTTTGAAATAAATAAGGATTTGTGGTTTTTATAAGGTATTATTACTTATAACTTATTAAATATTGACTTTACAGATATGCCATAAAAATGTTATATGTGTATTTTACCATGGGGAATCCAATGGTGTAATTTATTTTACATGTTTATTCATTGGGTTTTAAGTTAAACCAGATTTTGTACCAATTTATGGTATTTTTATAGTTTTTACGGTACTTATTTTTAATGTATAATTATATAAAATATTTCTTGTGACCTTTTTGGGTATGTGGTCATATCTCAAAGGTTCACATTCCCTACCACCAAAGAAGATTGTACCACAATCTGATATGTGTAATTAGGGTATCATCCACTGTCCTACCTCTTCAATAGACTTTGTTGGTCTTGAAGCTCAATAATGCTTGACTTTTCTATTTTTCAGGCTTTCTTTCATGTCTGAACCTTCTTAGTAGTTTATCAGCATTTGTTATATCTTTCTCAAGTAGCCATTCATCTTCTTGAGTTGAATTTCTATACCTTACAAGGTATTCCCTTTCTTTTTTGTTTCTTGTCCTTCTTTCTTTAAGGACTTTTACTATTTTCTTTTCCTCTCCTTCTTCCAAGGGGGGAATTTCAAGTGGGGGTTTATTTCTTAGTGGAAATAACTCCTTGTCACTGAAACTGTAAGGTTTTATCAGACTTACAGGGAAAGTTGGGTGTTTGTTCATTAGTTCACCTGTGAGTTCCAATTGCACAGCATTGGGTCCATGAAGTGCTTTAATCATAAATGGTCCTGCAAAGGAATCTTTCAATTTCTTTGGACCTTTTATGTTATTGAAATTAAGGGTTGATACTAGGACCAAGTCTCCCATTTTGAAGTCAGGTGGCTTATGACTTTTATCCCATCTTTCTTTTGCATATTTGAAAGAATCTTGCATACATCTGTTTGCATGGTGTCTTGCCTTATCAAGCATTATCTTAAAACTGCTTGCTGTTGGATTTATATCCACTAAGTCCTTTTTGAGGGTATCATAAGGAAGTCTTGGATTCCAACCTTTTTCTAGCATTGCTGGTGTTTTGCCAGTAGAAGAATGGATTGATTTTTTATATGCCAGTTCAAGAGCTGGTATTAGTGTACACCAATCATGGGTAAAACCATCAGAATCTTGGAATTCTAGTCCATAAGCACAGAATCTTCTGATCATGTCCTCTAGGGTCTGTATCATTCTTTCTGCTAAACCATCAGTTTGAGGATGGTAAGCTGTTGAGAATGATAGCTTTGTCCCAAACAAGTTATGGAGATTTGTCCATAATGCTGAAGTGAGCTTTGGGTCTCTGTCACTTATAATATTCTGGAATAAGCCTGTATGGCTAATAACTTTATTCCATATCATTATGGCTGTGTCCATAGCTGTGTCATCTTTATGACATGGTAGGAACATGGGAGTTTTTCTATACCTGTCAACCAATACTAGGCATGCATTATAGCTTCTGTCTCCTCCTGGAGGTAATGCTGTTACCCAATCCATATGAACTATTTCCCAAGGGGATTTTGGTTCTTGGATTTGGATCATCATTCCAAATTTCTTTCCTGTGGCTCTGTTGGCTTTTTGACATCTGTCACAGGTTTGGCAGTATTCTATAACATCTTTCTTCCAATTTGGCCACCAAGAGCAGGTTTTCACCCTCTCTAGTGTTCTGTCTTCTGAAAGGTGTCCAGCTGCAACACTATCATGACACTCATGTGAAATAGTGTTTATCAGGGTCCTATCTGTTAAGGCCATAACACATGTGTGTTTTGTTATGTGGTAAAGGATTCCATCAAGGAGGTGGAATCTTCCTTCCTCATATTCCTTTTTCCATATTTCATCTAGTTTTGATGAAAGTGATGGGTCTTTGCAGTCTTTCATTAGAATTTGGCTTAAGATATGGCAATTTTTGTCTATCTTATAGCTTTCCTTAACTTGGTTAAAAAATTCTGTGCCAATGTCTGTGACACATATTCCTTCTATATGGTGTTCTTGTGGTACCCATGCTGGATTGTCAGGGGTATTTGCTAGAGCCCATCTGCTAAGACCATCTGCATTTTTATGAATATTTCCAGATTTATGAACAATAGTCATATTTCCTCTATATTCTTGGATAGCAATTTTCCATCTTAGCATATGTCTATTTGGAGTCTTCATATTTAATAGAGATTTTACAGCATTACAGTCTGTAATCACATCAAATACTGTGCCATCCAAATAATAATGTAATTTTTCTAAAGCCCACACTAAGCAAAGGCATTCCATTTGGCTTGCTCCATATCTTGCTTCTGTTGGCTTTATCTGTCTTGAAATAAAACAGATTGGTCCTTCCACTGGTTTATCATTGATAATTTGTGTCTGGTGTAGTGCAGCACCCAGTCCTTCTCCACAAGCATCAATGTACAGCTTGAAGGGTAGTTTCCAATCTGGCATTAGAAGAAATGGGGCATTTGTTAAGGAATTTTTCAATTCCTCATATTCCTTGACTCTTTCTTCTGTCATTTCATAGACTGTTTGTTGGTCACATAGCTTATACAAGGATTTAGAAATTTTTGCAAAGTCCTTTATATGCTGTCTATAGTAACCAGCAAATCCTAGAAATGATTGCATTTCTTTTTTGGTTTGAGGCATTGGTTTAAGTAGTACTGCTGCTACTTTATTCTTGTCTATGCCTAGACTAAGTCCAGATACAACATGTCCTAGTGCTTTTAGTTCACTGTATGCAAAATGACACTTTTTTAAGGAAATTTTCATATTCACTTGGACTATTTTCTGTAGTACCCTTTCTAGTCTTGTAAGGTGACTTTCCCAAGTTTCTGAGCAAACTATGATATCATCAATATAGATGATTAACCATCCTTCTGATAATTCTTCAGGAAATATGGTATTCATCATTCTTTGATAATGGGAAGGTGCATTTTTTATGCCAAATGGCATTCTTAAGTATTCAAAAATTCCACAGTGGACTATTATCCTCAGTAGTTTTTTGGCATTGTCTGTTAAGACATTTTGATGAAAACCCTTTGAGGCATCCATGGCTGTGATGAACTTAGCTTGTGACAATTGTGTCAATGTCTCATGGATCCTGGGTATTGGATACCTGTCTGGAATGATATAGGTGTTCAGAGCTCTGAAGTCTCCTACCATCCTTGATTTTCCATTATGCCAAGTTATAATGACAGGTGTAGTGACTTCTCCCTGTTCATTATGTCCTACCTTTCTTAATACTCCAAGGTCTATTAGTTCTTTAATGTGTACCTCCAAGGCTTCTCTAGCCCTTGGACTAGCTGGGTAAGCAGGTCTTCTTAGTAGAGGTGGGTAAGGTTTCTCCACATTAAGAATTATATCCACTTCATGTCCAATTATGGCACCTAGTGGCTCTTTGTCAGTTGCAAAGGCATTTTTATACTTAAATAAGAGGTCAATCAATTTTTCTTTCATTTTTTCTGTTAATTCTTGATTGAATTCTGCCTCTTTAAGTTGTTCAGATTTAAAAAGTTCCTTTTCTGGAATTTTTTCTTCATTCTTAATAACTGTGATTTGTTTTTTGTTATTTAAGAAGCCAAACCTTTGTCTTTTGTTGTCTCCTATGGTAAAATATCTATCCTTTTGGTTGGAGATATCTATACCATAGATTGATAAGTAATATTTTCCAAGTATGAAGTGATTACTAGTACAGTTGTCCATTACTACAAACTCTACTTTGATTCTGACACATTGTGAGGGATGAGGAAAAATTAGTGTTAAATCAATTATTCCAAGGGGCTTCATGCTCTCACTTGCACTACTAAATTTGACACCTTGTATTGGCATAAGTTTTTCTTGCCAGTCTGGGACAATGGTTTTTAAATAGCTTTTACCAACACAGGTGCAATATGCTCCTGTGTCTAAGTTAACTTTTCCTTCTTGGTTATCAACCATAACAATACTTATAATTGATTTTCCAGCTGTATATCCCATTCCTCTTGCAGGTTTGGTCCTATACATTTTGGCATCTTGTATATTTGTCAGGTTTGTGTCAGAAGTGCCAACTTGTGGTAAGTTTGAGTTAACATCCAGTACTTCATAAATTATGTCAATATTATTAATTTGTGCATTAATTATATTGATTTCATCACTTTCAGAGCTTTCTGACTCTTCTGTCTCTTTTTCAGAGTCAGATTCTTCTTCTTTGTCATTGTGGTTTTCTGTTTCCACAATTTCATTAATCTTTGCCTTTTTAAGGCAATTATTGGCTAAGTGTCCAATATTTCCACATTTATGGCATTTTCGTTGCTCATTATTGTTGGATGTATTGGGCTTGAAGTATTCTTTTGATTTATCTTTTTTGATAAATGGTTTTTTTGGGCTTTTAATGTCCATTTTCTGTTCTTGTCACTATGTCTTCTGGTGCATTAATATTCTCTTCTGTGGAGCATGGTTCTATACACCTGCTTCTTAGGGCATGTTCTAGCTCTCCTCCACATTTCTTGAGTATTTTCATATGCACCATTTTTTGTGACATTTCTGGGTACAATTCATTAAGTCTTTCAACTTGTTTCAAGAACCAAGTTAAAGGTTTGTCTTTGTCTGGGTCAAAGAAAGAATTTTCAAATGCATTTTCTATTTTGTACCTCCAGGCATCATTAGCCCACTTGGTGATTATTTCTTGTTTCCACCAACACCAGGTATTTTTTCCATTTGTTTGCCTTATGCCATAATACCATCTTTTTGCAGATTTTTCAAACAATGAATGTAATCTTGCAGTGATTAATTCATCTGGTATGGCATAATCTTCTTGTAGAATGTCAATTGTTTTGATAAAAGACATGTGGTTATATTCACCTTCTCCTGTGAATGTTGGCCATTCTTATAATTGAGGTGCTTCCTTCATTAAGACTTGGTTATTGTCTTGGTGACTCAAGTCTGTTATGAATGGATTTGTTAATTCCTCTTTTGGTTTAACAGGGCTTCTTATGTGAGAAAATGGTGTTGATAACTTTGGCATATTTACATTAGCCTCATTAATGTTATCCATTTTTTCAGTAATAAGCCTTATTTCACTTTGTGTGAGCCTTAGAGGTAATTTCATATACCCAAAAGACCACAAATATAAAAAATAACATATTAATATAAATAAAATAAATTTATTTATATTATTAAAATAAAAATAAAAAATATAAATATAAAATTATATCAAAAATAAAAAATTAATTATAATTTAAAAATAAAATTACTTTAAATTTTGTAAATATAAAATTACATTTATACTTGAAAAATTTAAGTAAAAATGAAATTTTAACAAAATTGTGAAAAAATAAATAAATTTGGAAAAAAGTTAAATAAAATTTATTATAACTTTTTATCCAATAAATAAACATATAAATTTTATTTCACCATTGGATTCCTCATAAAAAATCAGGTGGGGTCACCTCTGAGTGAAATTTTTGTAACTCAACTCTAAATAAGCTTAAATTAAGTTTTTAGTATTTTCAATACAAAAGTTGAAAATCCTCAAAACCTTAATTTAATTCACACCACATGTGGTGTTAACCATCAATTTTTGTGTTAAAATTGAGGTGTTGTGTTTAGTTTAGAAGTTATGAGGAATTAAAGTATTTTCAATTGAATTCAATTGAAATGTCAAAATGTGCGCGTGTATTACATAAGTGAACTTTGATTTACATATGAGGTGTCAATTATTACTGTATTGTACTGTACAATTGAATTGAATTACATGTGTAAATTATAAGTATAATACATGATGAGGAATTAAAGGAAAAATAAATTGGAAAGATTAAATTTGGGGGGGAAAAGGAACTCCAGCTCTAAGGGGGAGCTAGACCCCCAAAATCCTTGCTGACAGGCGTGGGATGTCAAAATTCACGCAAAAGTTCATCACTTTTGGCCTGGACTTGAGTTACAGGGTCTGTGGACTCAATTGATGATGAGGTTTTGATACCAACTGGGGTAGTTTTAGCTGTTGCCAAGAAGGTAAAACTACCCTTAAGATAAAACAATCATAATAAAAACAGTTTTAACTGGTTTCTACGCCTCTGACACACATTCTGACGTGTTTTGAAGGCTCTAGGCCTGGTATTGCTATAGTAATGGCTGAATTAAGGGTCTAAAATGGCTAAAAATGGCTAAAAATGGCTTAAACCAGCCCTTTTTGGTCTAAACCAGGGTTCAATGATGCCATAATTGACTTTTCTGTTGTCAGACTGTTTTTCACGACTGACAAGAGTAAATTTTACTTTTGGAGTAAGAGAATTGATGGCTATAAAAGAATGTCTTCTTTGCCCCACTTTTCTCTTCATGTTAGAATCTTTTCCTTTTATTAATTAGTTTAAAACTGTTAAACCAATCAATCAAAGATTCCAACCACTACTTTTAAATCATTTTAATCCTTTTAACCACGTGAAAAAATCATTATAATCATTGTTTGTAACTCTTATAATCATTTTTACCCCTGAACCACCCCAAAAGTGAATTAAAGCATCTTTCATCACTGTAAACTTTGTCACTTTGTTTCCAAATTCACTCTGGTCACTTTTGGGCGTGTTTTCTCTTTAATATTCTTTTTAAAGACTTTGTTCTTTAATTAATTGCTTGCAGTTCTTTGCTCAATTAATTCCAATTGAAATTGCTCTTGAAGAAATTTCTTTTGTAGCCTTAAAATATCTCTTGTAGAGTATTTTTTGGATAAATTTTTATTGTTGGTAAAACAATAAATTTTTATAATATTATTGTTTTATACTAATAAAGTTATAAACAATAAAATTGGCGTGTTTTCTCTTAAAAATAATATTTCATACTATTTTTAACTGAATTTTACCTTATACAAATTTTGAGGACAGGAAAAGTACTTGATTTTTAATCAAAGTTTCATATCCACACCTTACATTTGGGGGCCCAGCCGTGATATTTTACCTGTGACATATTTTTTTTACTCTTTTTAAATCTTTTTTCTTATATTGAAAAATTTAAAAACATATAAAAAATACTTATAATTCAAAAAAACCCATAAAAAATAATTTTTTTCATATTATAAGTGAGGCTTAAATTTTTATTTCTTTTTTTGAAATATCCTTTTTTTTACTTAATTAATTGGCTTTTTTCATTAATTTTAGTGTCTGACAACGTTGTAAGACAAGAAAACATTGAAACAGCCTCAACAGTAACCAGCATTATCCCTGCCAGTACTGTTAATTCTGATCATAATAGCACTGTTATTGTGACTCAAAATAACCAGCCTGAACCAATATCTTCTGAATTAATTAACTTGGACATAAGTAATACTCTTCAGAAGGCTAAGAATTTGGCCAATAGTAAGTTTTTGACGTAAAAATACTATTTTAAGCCTTTTTTAACCATAATTATGCCTTCAACCAGGTCAGGAGCCAGCTACAACCCCTCAAGCAGCTCCCAAAAAGGTAATAGACGTGATTATGGCAGAGGCCAACCAGGTACAGAAGGAAAAGGGTCAGTTGATGACTTCCAAACAACTAAAATGGGTCATTCTGAAGCTGATAATACCATTTTACCTTCAAAAAGAGCTGACACCGCCACAACAAGCATCTGTGGACATATACAAAGCCAGCCACAGTGCATACAACAATGCACTCCAATTCAAGGAGTACCAGATCCTTGCAGACCTGTGGAAGAATTGCATGAATTCTTACCTGACAGTAAGAAAATTCTTGGGCCATCCCAACACTTGCAAATTGCTCAATGGATGGCATCCATTGATGGAGAAGAAAAACATGATGCTTTTGACACTAGAATGGAGGAAAAACAACCCTCCACCAGCCAAACCAGTGCCAAAAACAGCCCCAGTGGCCAGCAGCAGCAATTCCAACGTGAAAAAGCAGCCACAAACTCCAAACAAGGGCAAAGGGAAGGCACCAGCCCCAAACCCTTACAGCCAGGGCTACAGAATCCCAAAGATTCAGCAGGATGCCATGGAAAATGTATTTCAGATGGCCAGAACCATGATGGAATTACAGAAGAAGGAGGAAGCCAGATTAAGGTTCCAGAAATGATTTCTGACATATTTGATTCCATCCCAGAGTTGTATAATGCTATAAATGACGTGAAAAAACATCTTTCTGATAAAAATGACACCATTTGTAACAACATTAAAACAAACAACCTGAGTCTGTGCCAAATTAATGAAACACTTATGTGTTTTGAAAAAGTTTTGAGAACAATTAAAAATTCCAATAATGATAATTCTTCTAACAATAAAATAAATGAACAATCTGCCATTATTAAAGAATTAACAGATAAATATTCTAAATTCAATATTGATGACATAATTGAAACAATAATTAAACAAGCCATAAATATTATCAAGACAGATAACAAGAAAGTCCTTGATGACATTTCAAATTCATTTACTGAAGTAAAGACATATACCATTGCCTTGAAAAAGTGTTTTGATGCTTCACAAGAAGAAGTATCAAAATTATCAATGAAATTGAATCAAGTCACTGCTGATAATACAAGACAGACAGAGTTATGGCAAGAACTTACACATAAAGAAGACATGTATAAAATTGAAGTAATAAATTTAATACAAAGCTTCCAACATGAATACAGAAATTCCCAAAGGTGTAGCAACAGTAAAATGAATGACATTGAACAATTACTGAACACCTTACCAAGAATGTCTACACCTCTAAATCAAAATGAGGGCACAAGAATTTCAAATCCACAAGTATTGGATCCTGATAATTCACAATTAAAAAATGAATTATCCACTTCTTTTCATAACTTGGAACCATCAATGGGCCAAGCACTCTTGAAAGAAGTTCCAAAACTTAAAGAATGGCCTCACTTCAGTGGTGAAGGAGAGTATGACCATATGGAATTCATTAGAGGTATTGACATGATCAAAGAGGATTTTGAATTACCAGACAGATTGGTAACAGCCAGGTTTAACACCTTGTTTACCAGATCAGCTCACAGATGGTACATCAAAATAAGACAAGCACATGGACACCAGAGTTGGACTTGGTGGAAAACCCAAATCATCAACAAATGGGCAAATGATGCTTGGAGGTTTAAAGTTGAAACAGCCTTTGAATCTGCCAAATTTAATGCTGATAAAGACAAAGCTTTACCATGGTTTTGCCAACAAAAGGACAGATTAACAGCATTATATCCTGACATGTCAGAATTTATGATCCATAGAAAAATTCTGAGACAATGTGGAGGTGACTTAGAGCATGCTGTCAAAAGCAGGACTACTGAACAATCTTCAGCAGAGGATATTATCAATATACTAGAAGAAGTAACCACCAGAACCAAAATTGGTTCTAGTAGGGTGAATCTTAAAACAAGGTTTAATACACCTTGGAAAGATTCTGTGGACAAAAACCCCAAAGAAAATTCTAGTAATATTAAATATAAATCTGCAGATACAGTCAGAAAATGCCATATTTGCCAAAGCACCACCCATTTAGCCAATACATGTCCAAAAAGGGGGAAAATCAATGAAATTGACATTGAAAAAGAACCAGATGTTGAAAAAGAAGACATAATTGAAGACAATTCAGATGATAAGTCATCCATATTCTCTGAATCTTCAAAAGATATAGAAAATATCAATGCCACTTTTGAAATCATGGAATCTTATTCCCACTTACCACAATTGAGCAATGGTCAAGTTGATTTATCAAAAGTTCGAGATGCACAACTTATGAAGACAAAACCAAACAGAGGAAAAGGTTATACAGCTGGTAACTCCTGTATAACAGAAGTGGTGATTGACAACAAACCCACCAAACTTTTGCTTGACCCAGGAGCCTTCTGCTCTTGTGTTGGAAAATCTTTTCTTAATACTTGTGTACCAAATTTTGAAGACCAATTGTTACCAATTGATGGTATAAAATTCAACAGTGCAAGTAACCCAATGAAAGCATTAGGAATCTTTGAGACCAATGTCATATTCCCACACATAAATGGGAATTTAAGGATCACAGTTGAATTTGTTGTTATGGAAAATTGCTCTAGTACCCATTTTATATTGGGAAATGACTATTTAATCATGTATGGGATAGATTTACATAATAACAAGGACAGATACTTTACAATTGGAGACAATAAGCGCCAGAAATTTGCCTTTTTACCCTTTAAAAGACAAATTACAGTAAACAAAGTATCACCAGTCAACTTAGAGTTAGAGAAATTCAAGTCTGAACAGTTAAATGAGGCTGAAATAAGCCTTCATCTGACTGATAAGCAAGAAAATGAACTTTCTTCCCTTTTGTATGACCACAGAGGAGCATTTGCTACAGACAAAGAACCCCTGGGAGCAATTATTGGTCATGAAGTTGACATCATTCTTAACATTGAGAGACCTTATCCACCACTCTTAAGAAGACCTGCTTATCCAGCAAGTCCAAAATCAAGAGAAGCTCTAGAAATTCATATCAAAGAACTTCTAGACCTTGGTGTAATAAGAAAAGTAGGCCACAATGAGGAAGTAGAAATAACTACACCAGTCATAGTGGCGTGGCATAATGGAAAATCCAGAATGGTTGGGGACTTTAGAGCTCTGAACACTTACACTGTTCCAGACAGATACCCAATACCAAAAATCCAAATTGCCCTTACTCAAATATCTCAAGCAGTGTATATAACCACTATGGATGCCCTTAAAGGATTCCATCAAAATGTAGTAATACCAAGAGCAAGAAAATACTTGAGAATTATTGTTCATTGTGGAGTGTATGAATACTTAAGGATGCCCTTTGGTATCAAAAATGCACCTTCACACTTCCAAAGAATGATGAATGAAATCTTCCCTGAAGAACTCTCAGAGGGATGGTTAATCATTTACATTGATGACATTATTATCTGTTCAAAGACTTGGGAGGAGCACATGTACAGATTATCAAGAGTTTTGACAAAAATCCAATCAGTAAACATGAAAATCTCCTTGAAGAAATGTCATTTTGGATTTAAAGAACTTAAGGTACTAGGACATGTTGTATCTGGTTTGTCCCTTGGAATTGATAAAAACAAAGTTGCAGCAGTATTGTTAAAACCCATGCCTCAGAATAAGAAGGAAATTCAGTCATTCTTAGGTTTTGCAGGATATTACAGGCAACACATTAAAGACTTTGCATCCATAGCAAGACCACTTTATAAGTTGTGTGACAAAGACACAGTATTTGAGATGACTGTTGACAGAGTCAAAGCTTTTGAGTCTCTAAGAGAAGCATTGACCACTGCTCCACTCTTACTGATGCCAGACTTTAAATTGCCTTTCAAACTGTATATTGATGCATCAGGGGATGGACTAGATGCTGCACTTCACCAAGTTCAGATCATAGATGACAAACCTGTAGAAGGACCAATATGTTTCATATCCAGGCAAATCAAACCAACTGAAGCCAGATATGGAGCAAGTCAAATGGAATGTCTATGCCTTGTCTGGGCCTTAGAGAAATTGAACTATTTCTTAGAGGGATGTGTTTTTGAAGTAATAACAGATTGTACAGCTGTGAAATCACTTTTGAACATGAAAACGCCTAACAGACACATGCTCAGATGGCAAATAGCCATACAAGAATACAGAGGCAATATGACTATTGTTCATAAGGATGGGAATATTCATAAGAATGCAGATGGACTAAGCAGATGGCCATTACCAAATAACATTGATAATCCTGCTTATGTTCCAGAAGAAGCTTCACCACAAATTCCAATAGAAGGAATAAGTGTTACAGACTTGAACACCACCTTCTTTGAAGAAGTCAGAAATAGTTACACTCAAGATAAGAATTGTAGCATCTTATGCCAATTACTTAACAAAGACTGTAAAGACAACTCTCTAATACATGCCTTGGATGAAGTATGGAGAAAATCTTATAATGAAGGGAGATTTCACCTACTGGATGGTATAATTTACCACAGAACCAAGCACACATGTGTCATGACAGTTGTAGACAGGTCATTAATCAATCTTGTACTGAAAGAATGCCATGATAGTCCCTTTTCAGGACATCTTTCTGAGGACAGAACAAGAGAGAAAGTAAAGACCTGCATATGGTGGCCAATGTGGCAAAAAGATGTTGCAGAATATTGCAAAACCTGTGACAGATGCCAAAAGGCAAATAAATCCACTGGCAAAAGACTTGGAAATATGATGAAAATCCAAGAACCAAACAGACCTTGGGAAATTGTCCATATGGATTGGGTAACTGGCCTACCACCAGGAGGTGACAGGAGCTATAATGCTTGCCTAGTAATTGTGGACAGATTCAGTAAAACTCCAATCTTTTTACCATGTCACAAAGATGATACAGCCATGGATACAGCTCTTCTGATATGGAATAGAGTAGTGTCATGGACTGGGATATTTACAAATATCATCAGTGATAGAGATCCCAAATTCACTTCAGCACTATGGACAAATCTTCACCAATTGTTTGGCACTAAACTGTCTTTCTCTACAGCCTACCACCCACAAACTGATGGCCTGGCTGAAAGAATGATCCAAACCTTAGAGGACATGGTGAGAAGATTTTGTGCATATGGCCTTGAATTCAAAGATTGTGATGGATTTACCCATGATTGGTGTACTCTGTTACCAGCACTGGAATTAGCATATAAAACATCAATCCATTCCAGTACCAATCAGACTCCTGCTATTCTAGAAAAAGGATGGAACCCCAAGTTACCCCAAGATTCCTTGAGGAAAGACTTAATTGAAATACATCCCACAGCTGCTAGCTTCAAAGGAATGCTAGACAAAGCTAGAAAGCATGCAGTGAGATGCATGGAGGACTCTTTTGCATATGCTAAAGACAAATGGGATAAATCTCATGCAACTCCAGATTTCAAAGTGGGGGACCTAGTTCTTGTATCCACCACTAACTTCAATAACATCAAAGGATGTAAAAAGTTAAAAGACTCCTTTGCAGGACCTTTTGTGATTAAGGCCCTCCATGGAGAAAATGCTGTTGAAGTAGAGTTATCTGAAGAACTTAGCAATAAGCACCCTACATTTCCAGTAAGCTTGATAAAGCCATACAAATCTAGTGATGCTGAGAAATTTCCCTTGAGGAATAAGATTCCCCAAGTTATACCTCCTATTGAGACATCTGGTACTAAGAAAATAACCAAAGTTCTTAAAGAAAGGAAATTAAGAACCAAGAAAGTAAGGGAATACCTTGTTAGGTACAGTGACCCAACTTGTGAAGATGAATGGTTAGAAGAGAAAGATATACCAGAAGCCACCAAACTCCTGAGGAGATTCAGACACACTAGAAACACCAATATTACAAAGTAATATTCTTTTTTAGGGGGAGGGAATGTGAGCCTTAGAGGTAATTTCATATACCCAAAAGACCACAAATATAAAAAATAACATATTAATATAAATAAAATAAATTTATTTATATTATTAAAATAAAAATAAAAAATATAAATATAAAATTATATTAAAAATAAAAAATTAATTATAATTTAAAAATAAAATTACTTTAAATTTTGTAAATATAAAATTACATTTATACTTGAAAAATTTAAGTAAAAATGAAATTTTAACAAAATTGTGAAAAAATAAATAAATTTGGAAAAAAGTTAAATAAAATTTATTATAACTTTTTATCCAATAAATAAACATATAAATTTTATTTCACCATTGGATTCCTCATAAAAAATCAGGTGGGGTCACCTCTGAGTGAAATTTTTGTAACTCAACTCTAAATAAGCTTAAATTAAGTTTTTAGTATTTTCAATACAAAAGTTGAAAATCCTCACAACCTTAATTTAATTCACACCACATGTGGTGTTAACCATCAATTTTTGTGTTAAAATTGAGGTGTTGTGTTTAGTTTAGAAGTTATGAGGAATTAAAGTATTTTCAATTGAATTCAATTGAAATGTCAAAATGTGCGCGTGTATTACATAAGTGAACTTTGATTTACATATGAGGTGTCAATTATTACTGTATTGTACTGTACAATTGAATTGAATTACATGTGTAAATTATAAGTATAATACATGATGAGGAATTAAAGGAAAAATAAATTGGAAAGATTAAATTTGGGGGGGAAAAGGAACTCCAGCTCTAAGGGGGAGCTAGACCCCCAAAATCCTTGCTGACAGGCGTGGGATGTCAAAATTCACGCAAAAGTTCATCACTTTTGGCCTGGACTTGAGTTACAGGGTCTGTGGACTCAATTGATGATGAGGTTTTGATACCAACTGGGGTAGTTTTAGCTGTTGCCAAGAAGGTAAAACTACCCTTAAGATAAAACAATCATAATAAAAACAGTTTTAACTGGTTTCTACGCCTCTGACACACATTCTGACGTGTTTTGAAGGCTCTAGGCCTGGTATTGCTATAGTAATGGCTGAATTAAGGGTCTAAAATGGCTAAAAATGGCTAAAAATGGCTTAAACCAGCCCTTTTTGGTCTAAACCAGGGTTCAATGATGCCATAATTGACTTTTCTGTTGTCAGACTGTTTTTCACGACTGACAAGAGTAAATTTTACTTTTGGAGTAAGAGAATTGATGGCTATAAAAGAATGTCTTCTTTGCCCCACTTTTCTCTTCATGTTAGAATCTTTTCCTTTTATTAATTAGTTTAAAACTGTTAAACCAATCAATCAAAGATTCCAACCACTACTTTTAAATCATTTTAATCCTTTTAACCACGTGAAAAAATCATTATAATCATTGTTAGTAACTCTTATAATCATTTTTACCCCTGAACCACCCCAAAAGTGAATTAAAGCATCTTTCATCACTGTAAACTTTGTCACTTTGTTTCCAAATTCACTCTGGTCACTTTTGGGCGTGTTTTCTCTTTAATATTCTTTTTAAAGACTTTGTTCTTTAATTAATTGCTTTCAGTTCTTTGCTCAATTAATTCCAATTGAAATTGCTCTTGAAGAAATTTCTTTTGTAGCCTTAAAATATCTCTTGTAGAGTATTTTTTGGATAAATTTTTATTGTTGGTAAAACAATAAATTTTTATAATATTATTGTTTTATACTAATAAAGTTATAAACAATAAAATTGGCGTGTTTTCTCTTAAAAATAATATTTCATACTATTTTTAACTGAATTTTACCTTATACAAATTTTGAGGACAGGAAAAGTACTTGATTTTTAATCAAAGTTTCATATCCACACCTTACACTTTGAATGTCATCTTTCAGATGCATTCTTGCTTCATCACTTTTTTCCACATGGTCCAAAAGTAATTTTTGGTGTGATGAAGTCTTTTCTTCAAATTTTTCTACAGAAATACTTAATTTGTTTAATTTTTCTGTAAGATTGTCAATACTCACATCATAATTGATTGTCAAAGTTTTTTCTTTGATATCACTTATGTATTTATACAACTCTTGTTGTCCTTGTATTAATTTCTGAGTATTGTCAATTAATACTTTTGGTTTATTATTTTCAATCATAAATTTTATGTTATTGATTTCTTTCTTATTTTGTACAACAAGTTTTGTTAAAGATGATAAACTGTTATTTATTTCTTGGAAAGATAATAAACTATTTTTAATGTCTTTAATAGGTAAGATACTATTTTTAGGCTCTGTTAAAGTATTTACAACATCAGGAGACAAGGTTATTTCTTTGGGAAATGGGGTTGTCTCATTCTTTGTTCCTCTTTGTCTTTGAATTCTATCAAAGTTATGGCCATGTTGAAGACATTGTCCATGGCATCTTTTTGGATCTTTGGGATCCTGTAGCTTGGGGAATATTGTTTTCTCCAATTCTTTTTCTTGTTCTTCTTCCCTTCTTGGGGAAGTGGGTTGACTTGGGGCTTGCTGGTAGAAGCTACTGGGGCTTCTTCCTTGGTTGCCTCCTTCTTTTTGGCATGATACTCCTTGATCTTTTTGATTTGAGGTTTGGATGATAGTGAATTCCATCCATTGGAGTATCTCACTATTTCCTCCACTTTGAGGAACTTTGTCAGGATGTGCCAGGAGTTCATCACTCCTTGGTGTATTTGAGGCAACATTTCCCAATCTTTGTCCTTGTACACTGTGTAGTACTGTTTGTATTGGCTCATGTAAATGTCTATTTGAGCCCTCTGAATGTGATTTGTACCTGTTTGAGTCACTCATACTTAGTTCCAATTCAGGTTCAGATATCATGGGCATTTCTGGGACTTGCCTTTGGGATAAGGCACTTCCTTGTGTGGATTCTGTTCCACTGGGGATATTGCCCTTCCTTTTCCCTTTTGAGGAATCAATTCTACCTCTGAGTCCAGCTCCATCTGATTGGATGGAGTATTGGGAGCCTCTTCTGGTAGTCATATTATAAGAAAAATAAGAAATAAGAGTATTTAAGAACAGGAAATTTCTTATGGCAATTTATAAATGAGGTACTCACCTTCAGAGTCCTGAATGGTGGGTCCTGGATAGTCCAATTTCTTGGCTTTGTTTCTTTTGGTAATCATTGGTGTTGGAGAACTTTGACAAGCTTCTTCCACCAATCTTTCAACAGTGGTTTGGTTATCCTCTGTTGGGTTGTCTTCAACCACTAAAAAATACAAATAAATATAAGTCTTTTATATAAAAGTGTTATTTTGGTAAGATATGGCAATTTTCCACATAAAAATTGCTTTTATATCTTTTTTTTTTATGGCAAAAAATGAAAATAATTAAAGAAATGAAATTAAAATGAATAAAATAACTTTTTTATTGGTTTTTAATATTTTTATTATTTTTCATGTTTTTATTTTTAAAGAATAAAATAAAAATGAGTATGATTCTTTTTATAAAATTAATTTATAATATAAAATTATTTTTAATTTATAAAATATCTTTTTTAATCACTAGAGTCACTCAAAAAAGGTTTTTGCAAGTCTAAGGATGTGAAAAACCATGTGTAAGACAGTACAATTGCTTTCCAAATGCCTCAATAGCTTTTAAAATCAATAAATATAAAATTATTATATAATTTTATAATTAAAAGTATAATTTATTATTGGATAAACCCAATTAGAATCTTTTTTTAAAGGTCTTTTAGAGTAAATATCAAGGCCAGGCCCCCAAATGTAAGGTTTGACTATGAAACAATAAGTAGAAATTACTAATATTTTACTTATTGTACTATAAATGTCCTTATGAATGAAATAAATAAGATAAACATAATTATAATAATAAAGAATTATTATAATTATGGCGTAAAAATAACTATATTATTAATAAGAATATAATAATATAATTTATATTATAAAATAATTAATATATTTAAAAGCACTTTATTATTGTTACAAACAAATAATAAAGGCGTAAAATATTGTTTTTTATCAATAAAAAACAATTAATAACAATAATATTACTAATATTAAAGTTATAAATTAATATAAATACTATTTATATTAATTAAAGAATTATTAAAAGAATAATATAGAGAAAATTATTAATATAAGAGAAAATAACCTACTTTTAACACTTAATATAATAATTTTGAGATATTTTACGCCAAATAATGATAATACAACTTATAAAAATTATATTTACAATAAAAAATAGAGAAATTACAAATATTCTTGATTTTTTATGTGGAAATGAGTTTTAGAGAGAATTTTTAACAAAAACAGTTAAACAAATGATTTAACAACGTCAAAATTGATGATTATAATAAAGATGAACTTTGGTCTTTAATAACATAAAAGTTTTATATATAAAGAATAAAGATATTACCTTTTTGTTTGTATTTATTTAATGTTTTT